>VUYV01000351.1:407700-425023 GCA_008711295.1 Anarhynchus alexandrinus | reverse complement strand
GGCATTTTCCCTTCCTGTGCCTTTCCTGCACCTCTCCTGGGGACTTTGCTGCCCTGGGTGCTGCCAGTGGGGCTGTAACGGCATGGTGTTAACAGACACCACACTGCCAGGGCAGGCTCTGCTTCCTCACGAGCAGAAGATGTGGCCTTTGAGGTTTAGAGGTCATATCGAGCAATTCTTAGTGCAGATGACAGTATCTCGTTCTTCAGAAACACCTCCAGGGACCTGTTCATTTCCTTATAAGTCGGGTAAACTTTATTCCCAGGCAACAGATTACTGATTTGGTTATGCCTCCAATGTCATCTCTCAGACCCTCTTTGTAGAATCCATTGCCCTCCCTTTCCTACCCAGGCCAGACACTCACTCAGTACAATGTACATTTGCCTGAGTACAAGTAGAGTGGATTTTATTCTCCCCGGTGCAATGTTGTTGTCCAAATTCTTAGACTTATTAAAAAAAAATAAATATCCGTTCCATTTTATACCTGCAAAACTCACAAGTCCCAAGCCCTTTGATGTCTGACATACATGTCTTGCTATTCTGCTCTTATTAAAATAGAAGTAATATATTTTAGCTGAAGGAGAATGCCATAGGTACCATGAACAGAAGTGTCTGGACAGCTGGGTGTGTCTAGGAGCACAAGCTGCTCGCCACCAGCTGAAGGGTGGCCGGGCAGCCAGAAGGTTTCCCCACACTCCTACTGCCTTTCCTGAAACCCTTCCAGCGCATCACATCTTGCAAAGGGAGAGGGAGAAGAAGGAGTAATGCAAGGGGCATGTGGCATTAGGCTGCCTTCAGCACTATGGTGTCCTCCTTGCTGAGGACTTTGGCTGCCAGGCTGGCGATTCAGAGGATGCAGGACAGCAGAAAAGGGCTGTCATGATGCAGGTACGGATGCTGCAGCCCTCGTTGCACAACAAGTCTGGCTGCTCTTGGCCAGACGTTGTGCCTGAGTAGAGCTGGGGCTCGGCAGCCTCACAGCCAGAAGGAGAGGAGTGGAGCCTGTACAACAGGATGGATGGATGTGGGTAGTGAGGTCCTGGAGATCCTGGCCATGGCTGAGGTTGCACCCTGGGGGATTCCCATGTGTCTCGCTGGATTTCAATAATGCAGACTGGAACAGGCTCATCTGAACAAGAAGAAGTAAAATAAATAGTTCCAATAAAAGGTCCAAGGGCTGCAGGCTCCACTGTGTCCTCCACAGAAACAGTGGGTCACCTGGTCAAAGCCAGGGAGATGACACGGTGGGGTGACATGAAGACAGAAACTGGGAAGGTAAGGAGCCAGTCCAGGAATGAGTGTGGGATTACAGTCCGAGCTCAGAGAGGCAGGACATGGGGAAACGGTTGGAAGAAATAATAGATGCTGCAACCCTTTAATAAAAAGAGAGGGGAAGATGCCAACATAAACTTACTCTTCTGTCCTTGCCTGGAGCTAAATTTTCAGGGCCATCCAGGTGATGAAATGATCAGTCAGGCAGAGGTAAAGGACTCACAGCACCTCTGTGAAGCACTGCGGCTGTAAAACTGGGTGCTGAGTGGTGCCCAGTGTGCTTTAGACAAGCATTTAGGTTTCTCACTTCAAAACCAAACATGCTGCTTCATTTCTCACAGCCCAGCTGCAGCCCTCAGTCTCCCACCGCTGCCCTTGGCCGCTGTCACAAGGCTGTTCCCATGCCCCTTGCTAGCTTGCTTCTTGGCATCCACTTCTGGGAACGGCCATCCCCGTGCCCCGTGTATGTGGGAGCATGTGATCCTGGGCAAGCGCCTCGTACCCTGCATGCCGCGAATCAGACTTGCTGGGAACCGTTCCCAGGGACTTCCTCGGTAATTGCCCAGTGGTCTCTTACAGTGTTTATTGGAAAATGGGGAGACAATCAAAGCAAACCTGTAGGGAAGCATAAAAAGATCAGATCTAATCTAAGCTGCGGGTAACAGCCTGGCTAGACAGAGTAAAAGCTTCCAGTTACAATTCATTTAAGAGACTAACTTCCTCCTATTCTGTGCCTGATGCAACAGCTGATTTTTATGAGATAATCAGCCAGAGCTCTCCAGTTATCTAAGGAAAGGCTTAATCTCCCAGGGAGCAAGGAAACATTAAGCCCACCTGGTGTCAAATGGCATAATTTAACTGGTGGTAGTTTGCACCAGTGAATATCATAGAAAGATGTGACTCGGTATGAGCAAAGGCAATGTTAGCGAAAGGTAATATCTGCCCACTACGTAACTGTGGGTCGTGGCAGCGCCGCACCAGACATTCTATGAACTAAAGAGTATTGTTAGCTTGCATGGGACCTTCATCCCCAGGTATCCCCAAGCTTTTGTGCTTGCTATATCCCGTGAATCATTCCTCCCTACATCAAGACAACAGAGTTGTGTCCACCTTTGCAAAACAAAGGCTGAGTTCCCACAACCACTTCATTGATTTATGCTGAAGATCTAGAAAACTGACACACCGCTCTTTAAATACAAGGTTATGGAAGTTACAATTTATCAGAAAAGCAGGGCTACCACCCTGTAGTAAGAAAATGAACCCAATGTTTTCTTATCATAAAATCAAAGCATATTGCATTCAATAATTGCCAATTTCTTTTTTTCTAATTCCACACATGTTGAGACATGGAAAATTGGGTATGGCGAGGCTTTTAAGGAGGAAATTGCATCTTAAATTTTTTAATATATTTCCATAACTTCCAAGCTTTTCAAGAGTTCCTGATGAATTAGAGGATCTCAGTCCTGAGAGCTAAATTTAAACGACCATAAAAGGACTTAAATTTCAGATGGTGGGTGCTCAGCCATTCTGAAATTCAGGCGTTATTACAATGTTTCCAGTTAGGCACCCAAAGTCATTAGTCACTTCTGAAAACCTTGGCATAGAGTAAAAGAGAAAATCTCCAACTGAGCTAACATCCTTCATGTACAGTCTCATAAAACAAAAACTAGAAAATAATGTCCTAAAGCCCATGGTTGAGTCAATCTCATTCATTGTGACTGTGGTAAGCTGTAAATTATTTTTATTTAATAATAGCTAATACCTGGCTTTTATACAGCTGTGATTTTTTATACAGCTATGATTTTTTTTTTTTTATCATTGGGCTATAAATGTATTATAATCTTTAAATGCAGCATCGTGGAGCCATTAGTACAAGAATTTAGTCAGTGTAGACAGACCATCATAGCAAAAGAATCTGGCTAAACAAAATATACACCAAAGTATTTGCTCCTTAGAAGACAATGGGAAATTTTAAGCGGGCAAATATTCAGATGCCTTTCTCATATATTATTCTTGAGAATGCATTTCTCAGTCAGATCAAAGGCAGTTGTGTTATTATTTCTTTCCCTGGTTTCTTTTGATTCCTGCAACCAAGCCAAAAAGAAGGAGGTCGTATCGCAGATCCCAGCATCAGGTTTTCTATCCTGTCCTCCAGAGCAAAAAGGCGGGAGGTTGCACCGTGCTTGCCCAGTGTCTCCCAGGACTGCCCACATGTACCCAAGGCTGTACCTGAAACAATCCCCTGACCCATAAGCCACAGGCATTGACTCAACAGTCAAAGGGCCAAAATTGTCCTCAGCACCACTCTCAGCCTGGGGTATTTAAATATCCTGGAGTACTTATTGGGGTACCAGTAGTTTGGCTGCAGGAGCAGACTCATTCAGGATGTGCCAGCACCGTGTTCCTGCTGCCCAGGCTTGTTCTACCATGGAGTAACCCGCTGCCAGTCGAACTGTGACACGCCTGCATGGACCTGACCAAGCAGAGGAGCCACTTGGCAGATGGGTCCAGCCTGTTCAAAATTCAAAAGTTTCAACCTTGCATGGCCAGCAAGCACCAGCAGAAAAGCCAAAGCGGTGGTGGTTGCCCAAGCAGGGCCAGGTTTCCTCCAGCGCAGCAGGTCTGTGCCAGACCCATCACCCTGCAGCTTAGACAAGCCCTGAGCTGAACCTAAGCTGCGCTGAGCTCGACTTCTCTCCCCACAACATTCTTGCTGGCTGGGGCCAAGTTCCCTGAACGCTCTTACAGAGGGTCGAAAGTATGCGCAAAGCCAGGCGAGAGCTGCGAATGGAGCCCGTCGTCTGGCTCCTATACGAGCGCCTTATGAAGGTCACTTACAGCAACTTTTGTAAGTGATGCTATACAGCTTTTCTGCACAAACCCGCTGCACCGTTACTCCTCGCTAAAACTGGTTGCCGGACTGGGCGGGCTGAAGGTTGATTTAGGTGGGGCGGCTCTGGCAGTTTTCAAGAAGATAATAAGTGAAGTGAATCCTTGTGAAATCCTGGCGGACAGCCTCGGTGCCACAGCAGCTATCATTTTGTTCCCGTGCTGAGCCTCCGGGCAACAGAGAAGCAGATGAGCATATAGGCAGGATCAAACCCAACGCAACCCCATCTCACTGTCCTTCTGAAAGAGAAACAGCTCCCGACACTGGCACGTAAAACTGGCCCCTCTTAGGGAAGGTAAGAATAAAACACCTGGGAAGAGAGCACCATCCAAAAGGCAAGCACGGGTCTCCAGGAAAGAAGTAGGGAGAGGTGGATGCAAAAAAACAGAGAAATACATAATAGGCAATAATCCATCCAAAACACCAAAGCAAATGTCCTGGATAGATGCAGTCAATAGAATTTTCTGTATATTTTCTTTCTAGCCCAATCTTTGAATTCTGTGGTTATGTGTTAGTTTTATACATTCGTTTAACAGTCAAACCAACCCTCTGTCTCATTTTTACCCAGTTTTAGAAGCTGGAGCTTCATTTGGTTTGCAAATAAGACTTCTTTTAATGTAAAATGATTGCAGATAAAAAAACCCAGGCCCACACCTGACAAATTGTCACATAAAAACTTTTAAAAGCATTTTAAAAAATTAAGGACTACAATATAGTTGTATAGCCAGCCCATCACTAAAATAAATATTACTTTTTCATCCATAAGCACAAAATATGAAATATTCACAGATGACAAAATATTTTGCAAAAAAGGGGCATAAAAATTATTATCCTACTCCAGAAAATAGGCAATGGTTTTATTTGACTTATGTGCTTACACCTCTCGAATGTAATAAGTGTTTGCTTACCACTACGGAAGGCCACGCATGTGTTCGTTACTAATACAAATCAATCAGTTTCACATGTAAATGGATAGGTACCTAATTTGACCACATAGCTGGAATTTCCCATTTTTTTAAATTAAGAATTACAATCACAGTATTATTTTCAGGAGTGGTTATTGCCATTACCTGCAGATGCTCTCTCGTCAAAGGCAATGTTTAGAAATTCAGATTAGCCAAAACTCTACCTCCATGTTCGTCACCGGTACGTTTTGGGAATGTTCTCCCTGGGTCAACGCTCATCTTGCTGCATTTTTAATGAAGGGTGCGAGACCTTACGATTTGCATAATAGCCGATGTTTTCAAATCCGGCAGGAGCTAACACCGCATTATCCCCTTTCCCGGGGGTACCTGGACAGCAGTGACCTGGGCACCTCACCGTTGCCATTATTCAGTGGATGTCATAAGTGTTTAGAGCTTCCGAAAAGCAGCCTGCATTTAATAGGTAGCTAAAAATACATAGGCACAAGCTTGCTTATGAGCTGGAGCCCTTTGGCCTCCTCACCCTGCCCACACGCCGGTGCCCCCCGCGATTTCATTTTCTTCTTGGCGATAGGGGTTTGGAAGAGCTGTGATACATAACAGCGTCGCTGTCACTTAGCAACCTTTGCTGTGTTCCCTAAATGAAGTGTTTTATTGAGGAATTCATGGAAGTTCAGCATTTATAACCAAATCAAAGGCTTTTCCCTCTGTCACCAGATAATTAAAGCATAATAATTAAAGTTTAAAATAAACCCATGAGGGCTGTTTCTCACTGATAGAAATAGAAACTAGGAAAAACTGATCTAAGGTTCTTCTGTCAGTTACCGAGATGGCATTTACCTAATTTTTAACCTCTTGCCAGCTTGTGAAAGGACACTGCTGAGCGGGGGTGCTTGCTGGGAACTACCGCCCTGGGAATCGCCTCTTGCCACAGCCTCCGTCAAGTCTTAGTTTAGTACAGTAAGAAGAACTTCACTGGGAGAAGTGATTGCTTCTTGACTTATTTATATCAGTGTAACCTTTAGGTTGGATGAATTTCAGCATTATGGCTTATTCACCTTATTAATGTAAATAATAAAGCTTTGTCAAGTACACATGAGAAAATTTGAAGCAGCGTAACTGCATGAGAGGCTTGTTCAGATTTAACAATACATGTACGGGTAATGCTGCAATATTTTTTGCATACACCAAGCCAGTCACTATCTAAAAATATGGCCCAGTAGCCCTGAATGGTTGAAAATGGCTATAAGTGCACACTCCTCTGCTGAGCAGATTGTGGGTGATGGGCATCTCTCTGCACCTCTTGACCCTCTCTCCACCAGCAGCCAGCCCACCCTTGGTTGCCTCTCTCTCGGCTGGTGGAGACAGTTCAGGGATGGGGAGGGAAACTGAGGCAGGGCTGCATGTGGCTGGAGACACCTTGTACCATGAGTTGGGCAGCAAGGAGAAGGAGAGCCTCGAGAGGACCATGGATGCTGGGTATACGAACCGGGACGTTGGCATTGGCACTCTGGTCCATCAGCAAGGGTCAGGCTGCTGGTGGGACTGAAACCCAAGAGCTGGCTGAGGTGGTGCGTGGGTACAGGTCCTGCTCAGCCCTCCTCGCAGGAGGAGGTCCCCATCCCCAGCTGAGGTCTCCCCCCCGAGCGGCCCTGGGAGGCACCGAGCAGGAGACACAGGTGTGTCAGACTCTGCAAGTGATTTTTTTTTTTCCCACAAGACAGCACTAAAAAAAGGAAATGAGAAGCGGCCTCCTTCATGGCTGAGATTCGCTCCGGAGGGCTGTTTCTTGCCTGCCGCTCTCCTCCTATGTTGCAACACAGGAAATTTGCTTCTGCTAACACCTGGTGTTGTTTCAAACAGCCAGATGGTCCTAACCTCAGTCTCCTGTAATTGATGGCCTACTTGTCTAACCCTGTAACTATCTCTCACTTTAGACACAGATGCTGCATCTCTCTAAATACCGTTCCACATTAAAACATCCTACCTTCCTGTTTCGCATATCAATCAATGCGGCAATTCTTACAGAAACCAGCAATGGTCTGTGTAAACCAGGAGACAGTGGGTGTAAGCAAGCAGAGATAAAATTATGCAGGCTTAAATTACAAATTGGATGTGTGGTTGAAGGATTTAGACTCACATTGCAAAACAAGCTGGGACATAACCAGCAAGAAAACAAACATTATGCAGTGACCCCAGGAGCAGATCTCCTAGCTCTTTGGACTTAGCTCACAAAAGCCAGGATGCTCTGGGATATACTACTCTCTGTTATGATGACTAAGGCTAATTTGGTGTTTCTACACACCACACGAACTCTGCCCATTTCTAGCAAATCCAAATCACCTTATACTTGCAATATCATTTTTCTGAGTTCTTCTGGTAGGTGGTTCTCTCTGGGTCTCTCACTGCAGGGATCATGATGAGCCATCCTAGAGGCCACCACAGTGCCAGAAGCCATTAACAAAGCAGTGACACTTTGTGAGTTTGAAGGCCAGAAGCTTTTTACTTGACAAATTAGAGTCTGCTCTGAGCTCTCTGCTTCCTCTCAATCCTTGTTCTGAACAGACCAAAGGCTGACACAGTACCTGGGACCTGACAACAGACTCAGAAAATTGAAGCTGAAGTTACTGAGGCTACCAAGACTTTTTGTTTCCTGGTGTTAAATGGAGACAGTATTCTTCCTCTCTCATGGGCCAGCAAGGACAAAACTTGACTGTCAGGTGTTCAGAAGCTGAGCCACTGATGGTGGTTCAACTATCTCTCTTGCATAACCCCTCAGTTTCACACCACAGCATCTCATCATGCCTTGTGCTCAGGGCATACCTGGGACAGAGGGACTGCCATCATCCCTATCTTATGCATGAAGAACTGAAGCACAAAGCACATTGAAGGATTCCCCTCAGCCAACACAAGATGCTTGTGTCAGGGCAGGGGCTGGATCCTGTTCCTGACTTGGGACCAGGTTTTTGCTCTGCAGGCAGTCCTTCCATCTTGAGCAGATGGTTTTGATCCTGCAATTTCATTACTTGTGGTTTGTCACTGCTCATGGTCTCATCTGGATGTGGTTATGTCCATGCTCTCAAGTTCACTGATAGACACCGGGCATATCACTTTGTAAGGTCTGCCCGCAATTATATGACAATTACTGTAAGAATAAAGAGGACAGGTGTAGAATGGATATGGACATAGTAAAATTTAGGTTGCAGTTTCATGGGACATAGGCAAAAGCATAAGGTCCTGCTTCCCTCTGAGCTCATTTAACTCATTAATGCAGCACAAAACTATCATGGGAGTGCAGCGAGGGGGTGGGGTGGAGAATCAGGAGGAGCAAAGGAGGAGATGGGGAGAGTGACTTTTTCCCTTAGGCAGTAAGAAACTGGTAGATCAGATCAGCTGCCCATGAAACCACAGCCTTGGTTTACAAGAATTTACTAAGTCAAAAGAAAATGGAAGTGATTCCATGCCATGATATGTGCGTGCAGAGGAGCCATCTAGAGCAAGAGAAGAAATGGGCCCTGCAGGGAGGTGTAGTACTTGTGCGAGCTCTCAGAGAGAGCAGAGAGGGCATTAGAAAGCAACATGGTGCGAACAGCTGAACTGCTCCCTGAGTCACCGTATCTCAATACAGGCTGTTACTGAGGCAAAACAAACAATCCGCCCCCCAAAAAACACCCCACCCCATCATGCTCTGAGAAATAAAGACATTTCTCGTGTTATTTCCATTCACACAGTACATGGATCAGAAATGAAGTCCACAATACCCCACAATACCCCAAATGCAGGGCATTGCATTTTTACGTTATATCTGGATCCCTGCAGCAAAGTGAGTATGATAATATTGGGGCTCCCTCTTTCCTTCCTCTCAGTACTTTCCCAATAAAGCTGCTTCAGTTTCTGGGCCTCACACTTTTTCCTTCCAATTGTTGTCTCTGCCGGCTTGAACTTGACAGTTGAAACGGGTAACTGAAAGGTCACATTTTCAACACGATCTGTTGAATTCCTGCTTTCCCAACGTGCTTATTTGCTTTCAAGTATGATTTTCTGTACGTCCCCATGCACGGTTTGTCTCTAAGCAGCCTCTGCTAGCAGACCTTTTAGATTTTTCTGGCCTTTTTGCAGAACTGCAGGGATGATCTCAGCCCCCCCAACATGCTCTAACATTGCACAGGGTTGCAACTAGACAGAGGCGAAAGCAGTTCAGGGCCAGATAGTGCCTCCTCTTGAGATCGGACTGAACTACAGAAGAACCGAAGCACCTCCTCAAGCCCATAGGAAGAGCCCAGCTCATCCCAAATCCCCTGGAAAGGGAGGTCCAAATATCTCATTATCCAGCCAGATGGGACACAGGTGGGGAAAGGAGCTACAGCCCAGTCCTGGGGTGCGGACCGGGCTCTTCCCAAGTACAGCGTGGACACATCATCAAACCGGGAAGATGCAAACCCAGGCTTTGGCACACAATCGCCCGTCCTGCACGCTTCTAGCATGGTCCCCGGCATGATCGCAGCCAGGCCAACCTGTGCTCCTCCAAGCAATGCCCGGGCACAGCGCGAGGGACAGCAGAGGCCAGCAATTGCCCCAACGTGGCAGGGAGGCAGCTGGACATTCGCCAAAGCGTGCCAGCTGGGCAAGGGGCACGAAGAATGGTCCCTGCCCTTTACTGGGCAGCAATTTGTCTGTACAGACATAGCCACTGAGCCTGAAATATAAATAGTTGTATCGAGCAATGGGGAATGGAAACCACCCCGGTCATTGGTTTTGATGTATTTATGGCTGCTTTTAACGTAAATCTAAGTTTTCAGTGCTAACGGTCCCAGCTTGCAGAGGATTCTCTCCTTCCGCCACCATATTTTTGGCAAACGTTAGAAACAAATAGATCCACCTCTCCCACCTCTTCACCTCCAATATCCTAAATGAATGAGAGGGATCAGGAATTGGATGGAAACCTGCAGCACTCACTGTTCACACTTCAGATTGCAGTTGTAGCTGTGTGTATCTGAGCAGCCATCCAAATGTTAACGGAGTTACTCCTGTGTCAGAAAGATCAGAGAAAGGCCTCCACTGTTTAATTTTTGGGTATTTATTGGCTATAAATCAAAGGGCCAACACATATTGTGATATCAGGGGAAATGTCTTTTTTACCCGTGTTAACAGCAACATTCTAAGAAAAAGCTGTTATTTTAAAACATGACCTGTTTTCATTTTGCACTAGTCGTCTTAACTGTCCTGCAAAGGAAGGATGTTTACACAATTTTGCAAAGAAACGTGAACTGTTCTACTCCATTTACATTTCTTTGTTCCAAAATGTATTCCTCTTGTTAAGATTCCAGCAGACAAGGAAAGCAGACGCAGCGGTTACTTTCCAACGTGAAACTTAAAACCACAATCTCCCGCTCAGAAAACACAGAATGAGTCACAGGAAGGGGCCACTTGCTTGCAAAACTCATTAAAAGCAAGGCAAGGCAAAATGGATTTCCTGTATCAATAAATAGATTGCTGGCAGCAGGCGGAACACCTGAAAGCGCTGGAGGCTAAAAACCGGTCCAAGAGTAGCCATTAGAAAAGCCAGATCAATTCTTCAGCTTGGAAACCGTATCTCCCCAGTAGACAGCTTTCTTGGCATTAGTTGGCTTAATCCAGCACAGTGCTTAAGAATATGCATAAATTTCAGTGCAGGGAGGGCTGACTTAAGCACGTGCTTAAATAGGCGGATAAGTTATGTCTGCATTTATTTTCTGAAGCAAGCTTTATTAAAAGGATGAACACGTGGCACTGGAGAGGTGTATATACTGCAGGTGAAAGCTTTGTTTCCCACGTTCATGAAAAGATAAGGAAGCCCTAGTCCTTACCTAAGCTTAAAATTTAGCTGTAATTGCAACTTTGTTTTGCTGTTAGCAGTACCCCTTGGATGATTAACTATAGATTTCCTTTTGGTCAATGTTATTCTCTCCTGTTTGGCAAAAGAAGCCAAAATGGCCCTCTGGCTTCTTCTGTGCAATGCAGATGTGAGGGATTTCAGGCAAGACTGTTAGAAGGCAAAAGGCAGAGCTCAGTGCCTGACCTGGTACCACCTAGGGTCAGCACAGGGATGGAAACAAGAAGCTGCTTTTTGGCCACTTGCTCTGTTTTTGTTCCTTTTCTCTAGTTCCTCCTAGAAGAAAACTCATTTCTCATTTCGCTTTTATCGTTCTCCCTCACATCCCGATGGCTGGAAAGCTCTTGATGAGGTTCTCTTCCCCAAAGCACACGGCAGCTGTAATTCCTCTGCACCACTGCTGGGTTTTCTTCAGAGCCAGTCTCTCATCTCTCATTTATAACTAGCGCTTTCCTTGCATAGCTCCAACCCACTACAGAACCAAATCAGGGGCTGGATTTTACTGCAAGCAAAAGAGCTACGACTACTGAGGTTGTGGCACTGTGAGTCCCTTCACTGCTGTACTTCGCTGAACTTGTATGAAAGGGGGAAAAAAAACTCAAACAAACACACACCCCTCTCCCCCCCCAAAAAAACCACACCAAGAACAACCTCCAGGCTTCACCTACGTATGCATTCACAGAAGAGTCGAAAGTTTTATTAGTTATATTTTTAGGCACCAGGTCTTAACACCAACAGCCTTCTGCCTCTTGCGATGAACTGTCCTGAGGTACTTGATGGCATCTGCAATGCATATGGAATTAAAAATATTTATTTATAAGGAAAAAAAATAATGTAGTATTCTGGGAATATTCCCTACCTTCCCCATGGCATCAAAAAAAACCCCAACTTTATGGTCTTTGCTCCTTAGTAGACTTGTTCCCTCAGACTTTTCTACTCCTGGTGTTAATGGGATATTCCAGGAGCAATGAATATGTCCTTATAAAGTTTGGTTTGCTGATGCAAAAGTACCATTTCTCTGACTTTTAATTAAAAAGGCACCTTCATTTCAAAGCCTGTCTCCAGAGCTCCAGTGTAAATGTTTATACAAGCCAGAGACATACAGAAAATAGGGATTGAAGCAGCACTGACTGCGGGCTGCCCAAATACGGCTGCTCTTGTATTTTTAACACAGAACTTGAGCTGCCGCAGAGCCTTATCAACCCCAAACATCTTTGTTTTCATACCAACTAACACAAGCCCGGCACTATCACTACGGCTGCAGTTAGTTTGCTCAGCAAACCCGGCAGAGGGAGCAAAAGGCAGCACTGTGTTCTCACGGACAGGAGGAAAGGGTATTTTGCTTCTCACAAAGCAGAAGGGCCAATGTCAAAGAAGAGGAGAGGAAAAAAAAGAGAAAGAAAGAAAAAAAAGGCTATCTGGTGTCATTGCCATGAATGACAGCGCTCCCATTCAAAACAGATGGCTGTTTTTTCCTTAGGTCACATTAGGAACTGGAGGAAAGGAAGATTCAAAAAAAACTCTGGGGTGGCTCAAGATTCCCAACCAGTCCAATTTGCTGTTCCCATACCCCAAAACAGCCAGAGCTCAGATCCTGGCCCCGCCTCCCTCAATAAACTCTTTCCATTCAAAAAGGCTCTGGATCAAATGCTGTAGCTGAACAGCAAAAATTTTGCAAGTGCTGGAAGTTACACCAGATAGCCCTGATAAGAGACAGGCAATTGAGACAGGAGCTACAAAAGCCACGCTTTACAGAGCTTCAGCAGTCCTGCAAAAGCACTCTGCCATTATCAAGGTATACAGAAAAACAGAAAAGTCAGAAAAAACGTACAGTTGCCTTTATTACAATATATATTTCTACCCTTGTTGCATTCAGCAGGTCAAAATGAGGCGTTAAGATGGTTTTCATCATTGCAGTAGCACATACATATACAGAGTAAATACTGTATATAAATAGGCTTTGAAATAATAATCCATATCTACAAATAAAAAAATACCCAATACTCTCTTTCTCCTCCCTCCCCAAATTACAGCAGTAACATTTTATCTTCAGTGTAACTAATGCAACAAGTACGGTATTCTTTCCCTCACATGACACAGCTGGAGTGGTATGGTCATCAGCTTCAAGAAAATAAACATTAGTCACTCCTCACTGTGGCATATTCTAGTTTATGAGTATTGTATACATAGAATATACTGTGATTTAACATGTCTGCATATTTATGTTAGCCAAATATTCTTTCTGTAACATAAACCAGCATTACACCACAAGCAAGGCTGAATTTCTTTTCTTTCACAGAAAGAGCAGGAATTTGTTATACTATCCCTTTTTCTTCTACATGAATTAACAACACAGTTTAAATATTATGCATAAAATTGCTCGGCTACAAAATCAAAATGTCTTATAGTGTCTGGCAAGGTATGGTGATGTTTCTAGCAAGTCAAAACTTTGATTTTCATAAGTGGCTTTTCCGTGAGCAAATTTGATAAAGATTAGTTAGAGAAACACCATTCGTTTCACTGTTCAGCTATATTTCAGCTTTCAGATCCAACGGGGTATACAGTATGTCAGAAGTCAGGCATTTAACTTCAACAGAATCACAGAAATGTTGGTCAGAAGGGACCCCTGGAGGTCATCCAGTCCAATTTCATGCTTGAAGCAGATGATTGCCAACACTACGTCAAGTCAGCCATAACTCTGTTTAACCCAGTCTTTAAAAACTCCGGGACGGAGATTCCGCAGCGCCTCAGGGTTACCTGTACCTGTGCTGCACTACACCTACAAATCTGACGGAATTCAAATGACCACTCACTCACGCTATCATTTGGTTTGAAATACTAATGGCAACAAACAACCCTAGATTAGCTATTTATTAAATTATAAATAAATACACCACGGGCTTTAATTGTGGAGAACTTTCAGGGCCCATCTTTTCTGGTGGAAGCTACTGTGTGTGGTACCTCTAGGAGAATACATCTTAACTACTGTTGAGGATAAAAACCACAAAACTGACAGCCTCTTACTGAAGGGTTGGTTTCGTTTTATTTTGCGTAATAAATGGATTGAAACAGGCCTTTACGAAAACTGAATTAAAATAGGATGCAGTTAGTATATCCATCCATTTATTCAATCATTAATGACAAGCATTAATAGATACTTAAAGGAAAGTGTGGCTATATTTAGAGATGCAACCATCTCAGTTTGGCAACCTGCAATCCCCACTGATTGTCTTTCAGAAAATCCATACCACATTTCTTCCATCTTTAAGTTAAAAGATATTTGCATTTTCTTTAAACTTTCAAGAGAGCATAATCAGTCCGGGTTGTTAAACATGCATTTCTTCCTCTTTGTGTTTGTCTAATCCTTGTATCTCCAAAGTGGGCACGCACCTTGCCCGAAGCAGCAACGTTCACATGAAAAGGAAGACAGGGAGGGCTCACCACTGCACACTGCAGCCATATAAAAGGATTGCACTTATATATTCATTACTATTGAAGGCACAGAGAAATCATAAATTGGCCCCCTGATATCCCAGATAAAGTCTGCAGCACTCAAAGTTAAAAAACCCTACTGTAGAATTACCATCCTACTTATGTTGCTATCATTCTTGATGTGAAAAATCAGAATTTGTTGAAACAGAACAAATGTGATACCGAGCAGCTGTTCCCAAACTTTTGGGTGCTAACTTACCACAATCACATCTTAAAATTTCTCCTGGACCACTCTGTCTTCCTATTATTAAACTCAACTGAAAACACTACAGCTGTGAAACGTGTACCAATCACAAGCTGGCAAAGACCGCAGCTTGTGAACCACTGGTTTAGCCATACTGAAATACAATATACGTGGAATCCCATGATGCCATTTTCAGTGTTTCAGAGAACAATTAAACTTTTAAATATATTTTAAAAGGAAAAAAAAAAAAAGTTTCTTTCCTAGCTACAAGCACATTTGAGAATCATTTGGCATATAGTCACTTGATGTCTACATTTTAAGTAAAGTACCGCATTGTATAAAGGCAGACCATTTGGAAAACATTACCAACTGATCTGCAGTATTGCTTTTAGCACGCACAGTTAAGTCTTAAGGCTGTCAAAAGCAGGTAGCAAAAACAGTATCTACAGCTTGTGTCTGGACAAATAAGGAAAAAAAAAAAGATGAAAGAGGAGATTTCATTATCTTGGAGGAGAGTAAATTGCACTAAAAGTATCCATTCTTTATGATACAAAAACAAAAAAAATCTCTACAGTAAAAACCTGAGATGCGTCATTCACCAGCATCAAAGTTCACATTTTAGCCAAAATAATGTTTCAAATAAAACTATTCCATTTTGACAAAATCCTCAGTGTTCTTGGCTCAGTACCGGTCTTAAAACTCAGCAGATTCTGTGGGTAAGATGTCTTTACTGAAAATCACTGACTTCAGTAAGATGGGCGCTACGCACAGTAGCCCGTATCTTCCACTTGCACACTTACCCTAATCCAAATAGCTATTCTTGAGGCACGGTACTTCTCAGGCTGAGAAAGACTGCCAGAATCTGACCAACTAATTTCATTTGCTTTCTGTTTAGATTACACATCAGTTATTTCCTCAAAAAAGTGTTACCATGTCAAAACAACAGGCTGGAATAAATCAACACAACTCAATTGGTTTTGATAGCTACACTGATTTACAACAGCTGAGGATCTAGACCAGTAATTGACTCTTAAACAAACAGTTGTTGGTCAAGCAAGGGGAAAGAGGAATAACCACTTGCTCCTTCAGAGAAAGGAATTTTGACATATGGATTGCAATCCCTGTCAGTGTCACCAGACGATGTCAGGAATGGTGAGCACCTTCAGCTCCCTTACTTGCAGGGGGTTCTGATGAGATGAAAAGTGACTTCAGTGATGCAGATAAGATACAGAACCACTTTACGACCTTATGGCATGTTTAAATGCAACTCCAACATCGCTTCATTTTTATTTGACCTTAAATGATGAAACTGCATGGCACAATCTGAGGAGCTGGCTGAAGAGCTAGAAACACAACTAACTCCTTTTCCTAGTAAGACTCCTTCTTGACATCTGGAAACGTGACTAAGTATGAAAAAGCATTTCTAAATTTGCTCACAGCAAAAGAATACAATGCTCACAACATCACAGATTCCAGCTGAACTGTCAACACCAAAAGCCAAGTGGCATCCTTTCGATACAAGCTAACTCATTCTTTGAGCTGAGGCCAACAGTTTGGAGATGCAGTCAAGATGAGGCTGGATGTACATCCTGAGTTTCAAAAGGTGGCAGAGGTTCTCTCCAATAGGTGAACTGACTGTAGGTATCAGAACAAGGGAAATCTGAAGAATGGCTTCTTTTCAGCAAAGGGAAAATGTGATCTACCACTTCACATAGTCTGACATAGCTGGAAAATAAACAAAAAGAATGGTGAACCATTTCAGATCTTCTTACTTTGAATTCTTGTAAGTGCCCAACCCCTAAGGCGTAGCTACTCTTACATGGACAAGTGACCCTCCTCAAATGAATAAAACTAAACTTGATTTTGGTGCTGAGCTTCAGGAGAAGATTCACAGTTCAGGTAAGAAATCCATTCATTCTACGCAACGAAACTTAGGTAGTAAGAAATAGATGCCATTTTCCGCCCAGATCACCTGCTAAAACGTTCAAGCCTCATATTTTGTTTCTCCATTTCTGTCCAGCTTGGCTCGAGCAGCTCCCTGCTCAATCGATTATTCCTATTTTATACACATATGGCTCCCCTTCAATTAAGGACACTCTTAACATTACTAAAAGCCATTTCCATTCAGTGTTAGGTACTACAGTGCCTAAGTATCTTATTGGAAGCCCTCAGCCCTATCTTCAGATTTTGTTTTCTGGCTCTTCTAGATAGGAGCTCCAGGAAAAGGAAATTTTGAAAAGGCCATGAAAAGGCAGATGGCTTCAGGAAATTAGCTCGTCTCATTTTTATGCAGACTAAATCGTACACTGACAATTTCTTTACATGACTAAAGTAGATGGAATATATTAAATTAAATACTAAACTATCTCTTTTTGTCAGTTTCACCGAGGTTGAGAGTCTGTATTTTATTC
The DNA here is from genome assembly GCA_008711295.1 of Anarhynchus alexandrinus. NCBI lineage: Eukaryota > Metazoa > Chordata > Aves > Charadriiformes > Charadriidae > Anarhynchus > Anarhynchus alexandrinus. The sequence continues at coordinate 407,979 of VUYV01000351.1, read as the reverse complement.
TAAATTGTTTATGTTTTGTTTGAAATATTCTAAGGAATCTTTCATTAGTAAAATCAAATGCATCTTTGGGCAACTTGAGTTATAAATTAGAACAGTAAATTAATTTAGTATATAAGGTGTTAGGGATAAGAAATTACTTACGATGAGATGTTTGTCTTTGCATGCTCTTGTATAAGTTCTCCTTTGGGGTTAACTGTAAATATCCTGTTTAAAGAAACTCCCACCTGTTTGTACGAATAAACGTCCTAAACAGAAGAGAAAAAAAAAAAAAAAAAAAAA
>VUYV01000351.1:205937-406791 GCA_008711295.1 Anarhynchus alexandrinus | reverse complement strand
AAACCCCCCCTGTTTTAAAAAAAAAAAGTCCTAAAAAAAAAAAAAAAAAAAAAAAAAAGAAAAATCACAATTCTGCCTTTGCACAATAATGTTTAGAAGATCATATTTGCACAGTATTGGTGCTAAATTTACCTAGTTATTGTGTTTCTGAAATTATCCATTATGTTGCAAACAAAGTCAGTCTAACAAAATGCTCGTGAAACAGACAATTTGCAGCTAGATAAGGAGTTTGCCACTTCAGTTTAAACTATTGATCAAAATCATGTTCATTTCGTCAGAAACTTCCCTTGACAAAATAATAAAAAATAAAATTCAATAAAAAACTAATGATATTTGGTGTAAGAGCATTTGCACTTTCATTTTTCTTTCAGAGAATATTTCATTTCCTGAGTGTGGTGTACCGAGTATCTTGCAACAGTGTACAGAGGTTAAAACATAACTGACACATAAAATAGTGATTAGTTTGTAAGGACAAGGTCACAAAAGGAAGTCATGACAACTGTGTCTACATCAAAACCCCTGGAAACATCTCTTAGCTCCCGAGTTCAGATTTGTGCCATACACATATTGACTTCATGTCAGAGCAAGGGGAAAGAAGGGAAAGCAAAGCATATATGCCAAAATAGCAGCAGTGAGCCCCAGCAGGTAATGCAGATGCAACTCTGGGAAGTACAACTGGAAGTAAAAATTAAGAACATCATCTAAGAAATTCAAATTCTTAAGGAAAGCAATGAATAAGTTTTGATCTGTTCTGAAGAGAAGCTTGACAAAAGCAAAGATGAAAATAACTCCCAAAAGATCAGAGCAAAAACGAGTTTCCATTTTACTATTATAAATCATGGTTTTAAAAGCTGAGGTCGTGAAAGACTGGAATGTTAATGAAGATATAAAGAGTATTTTTATCTCTATGTTGTAAAGACTGTTCCAAAAAAATTAGTAACTGAACAAAAGTGAACAGCAGTCACTTCAAGAATTCAGTATCCTGGCAGTCCATGCCCACCTGTAACATCCATGAGTACTGAAATTTCAATGAGTTTTTCTGGGGAAAAAACCAAATGAAAATAAAACAAAAAAACCCAAAACAAGCAGCATAGAAAATTGAGAAAGCGATGATCCTGATCTTCACAAAGCCAGTAGCATTTCTCACACCTGAAGACTGCACTCCAACAGCAATCAGAGGAGTGAGTTACCAGTAATTCCTTTAGAAACATTAATTTACTGCTTTACTTGAAATTTTATTGAAGTATGCATGAAAATAAGGATTTGATTTTATTTCTCTGAAGTTCAAAAAAATGGAACTAGAGGTAGATGCCATTCATAATACAAAACCACAAAAGTATTTAAAATGTTATTTCAGAGCCATATGTCTAAAGGTACCTTGATAATGAAAATTAAGCTGTGTATGATATAACAACTTAATATAACAACTGGACGGTGAAGACCTCCTGTCCTCTCTGACATAATGCTTTTAAAAATGTAGTTTGCTAAAAGATGAAGCTGAAAAAGTTGCTACTCTTAAATGTCAGCAACCTTAACAAAAATATGAGATGTGTAGAAACCAAGTCCCACCAGAACGGCATGCTGAATCCTCTCAAACGCAGCTACGTCGTCCATGGTTTCAGTGCCAAAATATCTTGCCAGGCATCTCTGTCCAACATTGAGGCATCTAAACTGCCCAGTCTCTGAATGTTCATATTCACACTGGCAATAGCACATTTATACTGATAATTTTGCCAAGCTGTCAATGTTTCTGCTAGTGAACCTATCTTGGCTGTTACAGCTCTGAGCAGCTAGGGCTGGAATGCATGGTCCTCGGATGCTTCAGTGAGAAGCCTTTAGCTCTCATGGAGTCAGTCAAGAAAGATTGTCACCTAACACCTGAATTACTTTCTCTTGAGAGATGTCCCATTTCTCTCCACCAACTAGAGAAAGAGGTAACCAACTGAAGTGTTCTCTGGCTAATCATACTAAGAAACATGAAGGGTCAAAGACCATTCTCTTATGATGGAATTGCATGGCCAAGCACAGGCATACAATTAAGCGGGTTTAGCTTCCAAAACAAGGTTGAGACACCCAAGCTGCACACCAATAGTCCTTAGCCATAAACACCACACTGGTGTTCCCAGGTTTCTTCTTACATGTTACTGTACCACACATCAGTTTCTACAGAAATATTACCTGACAATACAGAGCTGGAGAAAGTAGCAAATGCTCTGTGGGGCTCCTGGGCACAAATAAGGGGCTCATCTGCCTTATTTAGTTAGCATCTAAACTTAGGTGCCCAGTGAAACTGTAAACATCTAATGAAGTGGGGTTTTATATATATATATAATATATATATTTATATATAGAAATTATATATATAGAGAGAGAGATAAAAAGCAGGATGCTTTCAAAGATTTTGAGTGAAACAAAGCCTCTGTCCTTCCTCAGGCACCTATAATGATATCTACACTAGCAAACTAATCCGTGATCGAGTGAGAGGGTCATCCTCCCCCTCTACTCTGCCCTGGTGAGGCCACATCTGGAGAACTCTCTCCAGTTCTGGGCTCCCCAGTTCAAGAAAGACACAGAACTACTGGAGAGAGTCCAGTAGAGGGCTACAAAAACGATCAAGGGGATGGAGCACCTCTGTTGTGAGGAAAGGCTGAGAAGCCTGGGTCTGTTTAGCCTGGAGAAGAGAAGACTGAGAGGAGATGTCATCAATGCTTGTAAATATCTAAAGGGCGGATGTCAAGAGGATGGGGCCAGACTCTTTTCAGTGGTGCCCAGTGACAGGATAAGGGGCAATGGGCACAAACTGGAACACAGGAAATTCCACCTCAACGTGAGGAAAAACTTCTTTACTTTGAGTGCGACAGAGCACCAGAACACGCTGCTCAGAGAGGTCGTGGAGTCTCCCACTCTGGAGACATTCAAAACCCACCTGGATGCATTCCTGTCCAACCTGCTGTAGGTGACCCTGCTTTGGCAGGGGGGCTGGACTAGATGATCTCCAAAGGTTCCTTCCAACCCTGACCATTCTGTGTGAGTGCCCATTGTCAGACTTGGAAGTCTTTTGACATTGTGTCAGTATTATCAAAGTCTCCATACCCCTCCTCTCAAAAAAAAAACCCAAACTCCAAAGCCCACAACAAAAAACAACACCCCCAGCCCCACATACACCACCCCCACCCCCCCAATATGGCTATATCAAAAGCCCACTGGGAAGAGTCCATGCCCCAAGGTAACATAGCAATCATATCCAGAAATTGCCTGGAAGACTGCTATCTGCCTGTGTGAAAACAATCTCTTGGATCATGCTATTAATTTAAACAAAGGGATAATCACATGGCAGGGTCCCTGCCTCTGCCCTAGCCTCTGAGACCATTTTCTTTTCTGGATGCATAAAAGTATTTTATGGGCTAGGACAGGAGTAAGAAAAGACTATAGCCAAATTATACAGGCTTCAAACAGGTGACGGGAGATCTGTTATCCCTTCTGCATGTCAAACAACATTTCACTTTCCATGCAAAGTAGAACCTTTTGATTGCAGTGGGACATCCAAGTTCTTTTAACTGTACTTAGAGTTTGAAGTGTAAGTTCCACCAATATTCATCTGGAAGATTTTCTGTCTGTCTACAGGTATCTCACTGACACTGTACCAGTGTGGATTAAAATGGGATCAGTGTTTTCACACAAGCTTAACAGCCAAGTTATACAGATGTAAGATAGTGACTTTGCTGTTTTTCCATCTCTGTTTGTACCCTATATTGTGAGATCTTTGAGGAAGAACGTTTATATTTTCCTTTGTACAGGGCCTAATAAATAGTCTTAATTCCCCTTTTAAAGCTTCTAGGTTCTAATGCAACAGAACCATGTAATGACAGTAACCTTTCTGTTCTCTGCAACAGAAATAAATTCAGCTGTTACTTACAGCAGGCCTGTTTCCAAAAGCAGCATAAAAGGGTTCTGTGTTAGGATAAAATAAATTTTTGATGTCTGTCAAACATTGAACTTTAAATTTTTCTGGCTTCTTTTCTATCACCTCCCTGAAATGATAAAAAATGGAGACTGAGTAAGTACACACAAAATACAGCACAAACCATTTTATTTTCTTTATTCAGCATTTTCACCTAGCTGGATACTCCTACAGAGCCTCCACCCTTCTCCAATAAATCTTGATTTGGAAATCACAGTGCTCACAAAGACAAAATAGCATTCCCAAGCTTACATAATGGGCACAGTAAATAAATTCTCTGAAACAAGGGAACTTCTACTGAAACCTATGTTGTAAAGATGGCTGCTGCGCAAGGATGGTTGATCATGTCGAGTAGCTGTTAAATAAAGCCTCATGAAACATAAATTGTCATCAAGTAAACTGCTTCCTGAGAACGATTCATAGATTATATTAGTGTTCGCTGTGTATAGCTTTGCTTTTTTTTCCCCCACCACTATTTTTAAAGGGATTGCAATTACCATATGTGCTAGAAGCACCCGAGCCTGTTAAGATACTTCTACAGTCAGGGTCCTCCACCACTGCTAATTAGCAAAATTTAAGGAATAAAGGAACCTTCTATTTCTCTTCAGTTGTTCCTTATAGAATATAGAATTCATTAATGAACAGAGGAGTTATCTCATCTCTGGGCAAAAGCCCTTTCACAGCAGCTTCTCTTGGCACGGAGACTGAACAGGTGGCAGAGTCTGGAGTTCCCATAACATAGGAAGATGCCAGCATGACACAAAAGCGCTTAAGAAGCTCAGAATCCCACATCCTAGCACCAACACATATGTCAAGGAAGATGTGAATAGTACAGAAGCTTCAGAGGAGTAATACAGCCCTTTGGAACAGCAGCTCCATGTATAAATCAAAGTTTGAGAACGTGCAAAAGAGGAATAAAACCATCTTTCCTCAGTCTCGCATACACCTGATCTCAGAGCCCTCAAAACCACAATAATTAAATCTATGGATAACAATGAAGTCATTTATAGCCCACACATCACAGCAGTTACGATAGTATACACTGAAAGATGGGCTTTCTTTAGTCTAAACAAGATACCAAAAAAGAGTATCACTTTAAATGTATTTCTAGATCTGAGTAGCATAAGGTAACAGTAACTACCTCTTCACTGCATTTATTATTTAATCAGTCTAAGAAGTGCACTGTAATGCTTCCACGGTCTCTTATATTTAGAATACGACTGGTAAGACAGCCTTGTAGCATGTCACTCAATCAGGAGAACATCTGAACAACCTTCCATTAAAAATTCTAATGAAATATATCCTGTCACAGCAGCTTTTAACAGCTTAAAATATTTTCAGTAATCACTTGACGTGCTTCACTGAATTAGGAAGAAGGTATGCTATTCAAAATCTGTGCTATTATTATTCACTGAGTACAGTTAAACACCTAGAAAGAACATTGTCCACACAGAATACCACAGTACACTAATGCGTGTAAAAAGTTCATTTCATTTTCACACAAATTTCTTCAAAACCCACCAAGTAATATTCTTCCATAAAAATATTTATGCCCATTGGAACAGCTTACAAGTTAAGACAAGAGTGATAGTCGTTAAAATGTTCACATTTTCCCCATAAATGAATATTAACACACCATGTTAAACACGAAGTCAACAGGCAGTACCTGTTGGTAAACAGTGCACAGATGTATATTGAGGCACGTCTAAGAGATAAATTAAGCAACGTGACTACCTATTGAATTTTGATCTTTAACAAAATTTCTTCTTAATTAAATTTTGCACCATACGCAAGAAAGAAAACATTATGAAAGATTTCAGGCACTCCTATAAAAAAGCTGAGAATTCAGCCTCTACCAACCTCCAAGTCTCTTTCTGTATAAAAGTGACATTGCAGTACCTGTGAAGAGCTGAGAATAAGCTGCTTGGACTCAACAAGAGCGGCCCTTGAGGCAGCACAGTTCCTCGTTCATTGACCCAGTGCAGGTATCCTCTGGTCATGTCTGCCATTCCAATAGCACGTGCTGAGCAATACAAAAATTTATATCCATTTCTGCAAACAGAAATCAAAGAAGAAATTACTGTAAAAATAAAGCAGGTATTTTGACATTAATAATTTTGTGTGTTTATTTTTACATGAATCAAACCATGACTGTTAAATGGACTTATGTTTAACCTAGACTTATTTAAAAGGAATAAAAACATTTATGCCAGAGCCTTGGATAATTAAAATCCATCTAGCTCCACTGCAGCTAGTGATTTACAGCTAAAGAGGGCTCACTTATCTCTGGTCTTCTCATGGCTTATGACTTCTTATGGCTTTTTATCTGCCCTTGCATAGTTGAACCATACTCCTTAGAATTAACTGAAATGACATCTACTAAGGGGAAAACATTTTGCATAAAGCAGACAATGGTGTATTAGCCTTTGCTGTATTAACAGTGTTGTACTCCTGCTTCCTGAGCCTCCACAAAAAAAAAAGACTAGTCTATGTGCAGCATTGACATATTCCTTCAAGTCAGAGAAAAGTTGAACTTCAAAACACAGTATGAGAAGTAATCTTTGACTTGACACTGAAATAAAAGTTTTGGCAGAAGTCACAGGTTACCTTTGGTTCTGTTCATGATAGAACAGAGTCCAATGATGTTAGTTCAACTTAATGGCAATTTACTTCTCAAGTCCAATAAAGAAATTATTGTTCATAAAATAAAGAAATACTGTATTCAGTGCCCACATAGTCATTAAATCTAACTATTGGACATTTATATGGTGTTCAGCCGTAATATCTAGCCTTTACATAATTAACTCAGTAATTTGAAAAACAACATGACTCAAACCTATTTTTTTCTCTTATGTTTATGATCACTAAAGCCCTAACAATTGACAATGCTGGCAGGCATAGAAATAACAACAGCAATTAAAAAAATTAATTAACATTTTCACCAAATGTAATGCAGAGGTTATACACAGAACTCAATACTACTCAGCATGTGAATTCCCAGGCTGTCTCTTTCTCTCTCTCCCTCCTCTCCTTGAAGAGAGAGGTGGGGGAGAACATCTGTCATTCCTTTCAGTGGCCAGTCCGGCCCAAACCATGACACTTGTCTTTTCTGTGATCACGTATGGTTATACAGAATAAAAGCATGGACAAGTGTCTCTAGCATAATTTAGATTCTATCACCCATAATTTATAATTCATCATCTGTGTAAAACAAAAAGCAATAAATGAACCTCAGCATAACTCTCGTATACAGAAAAAATCAGATTAACTAAGAGGGCAGTTGTGATGTGTACGACAGGCTCTTCATACATTTACAGTAATTTGAATACATAAGAACAGATTAATCTAATGTAATAAAAGAACACCACTTTTATTTTCTGTGTAAAGCAGAAATATCAACCTGAACAGACAGCCATCAGCAATCCTCCTGGTAAAATCTAAAATCTGAATGCATAACATCAGAATATATCAGATACTTCATCTGATTCCATTCAGACATCAGTTACTTCTTCTCCTCATTTCCTCTATTCTCTCAGCTGCTAATCACAAAACTCACCACACTCTCAGTCTTTGAGCCTTCAGTGTACGCAGTGGCTTGACTACATTGCAACACGTATCCAGGGAACAAACGGCACACCCCTACTCTTGCCCTAGCCTTCCTTGCTCACCTAGAAGCATTCCCACACATCACCTCGTGCGAGTTGGTACAGTCTGATTGTTTTTTTCCTATTCATATTCATCAGAGGGAGTATCACAAGTGTTTTGGAATATATTGTTCTAGGTCATACCAGGGTACTCTCCCTGTTAATGACATTAACTGACCTAAAGCCCAATATTTCAATAGCTAATGGAAAAAAAAATACTTTTTTTTCAAAAGATCATTAGATCTCAAGTATATTGAGCTACTTTTTGAAGGTGCCTGTCTTTCTCCATGGATTACACAGAGTGTACAAGCCACAAGTAGAGATGATGAATCCCAGTCCTTCTACGCACAGTAGCACAGAAGGCATTTATTACTGTGGACCAACAGGCACAAGTGCAGATCAACTACTGAGCTATAATATTGCAGCTCACACTGGTGTTGCCAGGCAAAATCCAGTTCCTCAGGCTCTTCACAGCATATGTCTTACTGATTTTCACTGCCTTTAAATTACACTTTAAGCAATATGTACTTATCACCTACAAAATTAACCAATGACACAAAAATATTTTAAGACTGATCTTTCCTAACTTTGCAATTTAATAATGGAATTAAAAGCAAATATTTATATACAGAAATAACAAAATAAACTGTATAATCACCAGTAGTAAAGATCATCATCAATGTCTTTGAAGCTCATCAATATTTATACAACAAATAAAACAAACAGCAAGAATATTAGCAGTGAGTATCCAAACTGGGTCCATTTCTACTCAAGATAAGACATCATGATGTGCTGTAAGGGTGAGATTTATCTTGCTTGACTAGAAGCCTGACGTTTAGACAACTCAAGTCTAAGCTGTTTCTTCAAGGTCCTTTCCAACCTACACCATTCTATGATTCACTAAACTCCCTTTCTACTCACTGGAAAGAGAGGGAACTCCCCCAAATGGATTCTTCACATGTGTTTTAGATATCATCCCTGCATGACTCCAGGTGAGTCAAGTTTGGGAATTCCACTTACAGCGACCACCCTGGTGTAAACCGTCCTTATGCACTTTACAATCTCCTCAACAAGGAGAGAAGGGAAAGGGTATTAACATCTTATGAATTAATGCGGCTGCAACTCTCCATTTGCAAAAGAGTTCCACTCATTGCAACTGCACAACTCATTCAAATTACTACAGTTTTTGGAACTAACTATAGTTATCAGTTTGGGACAATTGAAAGAGCAATCACTACTCACTGGTATGAGGCTTTTGCTTTTGATATCACAAAGCAGGTTTTGCTATGGATATCATACAGCAGGTGTTTACACTGTGTAAGCACCACTGAAGTCACGAGATATTGATAAAATTGTCACCCTTACAGGTTAAGAGAAGCCTTGAGAAATTTTACTTTTGCACAAATGAATAAACACAAGCCACAGATACATGAACTGAAATTACTGAATACTCACTGGCTCACTTTATGATACAACTTCGCAATCCCTTGGTGCGTCCAGTCTTTGCCAAGAGTCGGCAAAATATGGCCTAAAGTATCTGACCTGAATAAAGGAAAAACAATATAAGTGAACTGAAAAAAAAAACCCAAAACTTATAACAACAGATGAGGCTAATACAAACCCCACTAACTTATTTGGCTAACAGTGAAGGACCATAAGGTTTTCTATAAGTTACTGATTGTGAACAGAAAAGGACGATTTTATTCCCCTTTCTTTTGAGATAGACTGACATGCCCATCCTTGGCCATGTTGTTTTAATTACTCTTGTACCCCAGGACTTGTCTTCATAGATAAGCTCATGACCCATAAGGTAACATGGAAGTTACAGCATATAGGCTATCAATCCGACCTGCGTAGTAGGCCAGCCAGTACTAAGTATACTTTTTGAGGTTTACATTAAATGTTTTCTAAATCAACCAAACCTATCCATAAGGGAAATTTATGGGAAACTGCACGCATGAGAAGTGACATTCTAGCTTACTTCTAACTTCTCCACATAAAGCTGGCAGTTGGTCACATATAAAGTATTATGAAATAGTTATACTGGTTTCAATGTATTTCCCGCTTTACATGAGAGAAAATTATTTACACTATAATAAATCTAGAAATCCAAACAAATGAGCACCTCACTTGACTAAGCATTATACAGATACACAGCAAGAAATCCACGCCCTGAATATCTTGCATCTTAGAGAGAAAACACTGGTGGTATCTTAGGATGGATTTGCAATAGCATTATAAGGTGAAGTGATTCAGTAACTCTCTGGTCAGCTCAGCAGCAGAGAGAAGAGGTCAAAAGAAAATGCTTATGTTTTTATTCTGCATTTCCCCGTTACACACACAATTGTTTTCCCCAATGTTAAATAAAAATCAGTGAGTGAGTGAATCATTTTGGTCACTCCAAAATTGTGGGTTTTACTCAAAGTACTAATCTGAAACTTTCCAGCAAATTCTAATTCTGACTTTGATTTCAGTCTTGTCTTCTAAATAATAATGCCTCTCACTGGAATGCCCCAATAATGACTTTTAAAAAAGAATTCACATGTTTCTTCTCTTTAATGTAGCCGGAGTACTTCACAAGTGTGATGCAGCAAAAAGTTATGATTTTGCAGAAGGTCCTCCAATACCACTGTAAATACTATCATGAAAAAACAACAGGTAACAAATAAAGGGGACATATAGCATGTGTCTTTAGCTGAATTTTTAAGTTGATAGTGATTCTTGCATTGTTTGAATGCCAAATAAAGAAGCCAAATAAAAAAAACCAAACACACCCCCAAAAAAACCCCACTAGAATATGATGATTCTGTGACTCAAAATTCCCTGTTAATTACTTTTTCCTTTAGCACCAGTGACAACTTGTTCTTGCAGATAAAGGCTCTCCCTGTTCATGAACTCACCGTGTGATTGTTCCATCAATGTCAGAAATAACAACTTTATCATCCCAATTCCATAGGTAAATAGTGCCTTCGCAGCGGCAAGTGCCTTGATACTGTGTCGTAACACTAAAGGTCACATCATTAGGGCCATTCTTGAGCTTTAAGCTTTTCTGCAAGACATTATCAGCAAGATAATCAACAAACTGAGCATGTGAAACAGACACAGTGCAAACGCAACACCACAGATGATCATTTCCTTGGTCACACTGACTCCTATTGCTTTCAGCAGAACTATCATCTAAATAATGATAGCAGAGGTTTGCCCTGTGTGATATACATTAGGCGTTGATTTACAGAGCAGAACAAACCCAACAAACAAAAATGTTTCACAGTTAGGGATATTAAAAAAAAAAATCCCAAAAAGTTCACATAAACGATAAAAAATTATGGAATAAGGACTAACTATGGGGGGTTTCACTCTGAGATATAGATACATATGCAAAGAGAAATGCAGGTTTGTACTCAAGAGGAAAATTTTTCACAATGAGAACAATCAGCCCTTGGAATTATCTCCCCAGGGAAGTGGTGGATTCCCCAACACTGGACACTTTTAAGATTCAGCTAGACAGGGTGCTGGGGCATCTTGTCTAGACCATGCTTTTGCCAAAGAAGGTTGGACCAGATGATCCTTCCAACCTGGTATTCTGTGATTTAGTTCTATTTGTGGACCTAACCATTCATTTTCACAAAACCTGCAGGAGTTTAATACTTTAAGTGTCTCTTTCTTAGTTCTATTTCCCTGCAATTGTTCACTGAATTAAAAAGTGAGAAGGAGGTGAGAATGCAGAACAACTGACGGGTAATTGATGAGTCTCACCCACTGTTTCATCAAGAAACAAATCTAAAAGTAGTTTTAGCTTCAGCTAATTTCTGCAAGGTTTCTGAATCTGAAAAGTATCAATATATTTCTGTAACCCTTGCTTTCTGTTTGCTATAGAAAATGACCAACGCATCCTACATGTCTCTTTGTGAGAAATGCAGAATTTTTCCCAACTATTCAGGCAATGAGTGATGGGCTGTTTAATGCTGTATGCCTTGTGTGGGTTTCCTTCAGAAAACTAATTGGCTATAGATAAGACAACAGAAAGTATTTCCCTAAAGTAGCCATTTTTTAAGATCAAATTGGAATGTGCAGAACGCAAAACTGTAACAGTTTTGTCACCATTAGTCAAAACACCTCTGTCACAGAGGAAGAGAATTGGCTCCAAAGAAATGAATAGCCTGGCCCCATAGTAAATTCACAAGCAGCTCTTTCTGACGTTACTAAAAGAAAAATCATATTTATGTAAAATGTGACCATATGCCTATGAATAAGGGAAAAGGAAAGGAGAGGAGGAAAAAAGAAAAAGAGAGGCCTCTGAGTTAGCATATACACATTATACACAATACAAAGAGGACGTGGTTCCAATACACTTATTCAGATGACAAATACATACTTTGGAATTTAATTTTGATATTTTTCTACATGGGATCCCATGTCTCCCCATCTCTGAACCCCACTTGCTGCAAGGTACAACATTCATGCTTAATACTGAAAAGGGAAGGGAAAAGATTTTTTTAAAAAAATATAACTCAAGAGAGAATTAAATGCAAGACATAAGAGCTAATTAAGCTTTGCAAGCCTGAATAACAGTATTGTTCATGTTGTATTAGAAATGACATTTCAGGACAAGGATGTAAAATTAACTCACAAGCTGGTCAGAAGTGAGTCGAAGTGTTTTTTTGTAACTGATTCCAGACAATAATGAGAGATGACTTGAGTTGGTTTGTAATGACCCGAGGTTTTGTTTGGCAGCTCTAGGGTCTTCGTCGCTTGAAGAAGATTCATCTTTTATTCTGGAACATTGCACACAGAAAATGATGTTATCATGTCAGTAAATGCATCTCAGTATCCATTAAAAATGCATTAACTGTGAGTCACCAAATAAGTCATTGATTCTCTGCTCCTAAGTACTGTCTCACACGAGGTCATTCATATCATGGCTTTAAATATATCAATGAAGTGCCGAATTTCTATTCACGCATGTTCCCCATTATTCATACTTGGATTGTTCTAGTCATCCACTTGTCTATAAGCTAGTTTTCATTACTTAAATTTAATGGATGTCAATTAATGTGCCATATTGACTCAAAAATCTCATACTGATAAAAAAATAATACCCATTAGACACTGTAGCTACAAAAATTCCTCAGTTCCCAGAAGAAGGAAGAGGCTTTTGTTATGCTGGCTTTCTCTTCCTCCTTTCTCTCTTCTCCCAAAGAATTAACAGTTAATATAAAAAAAAATCCAGGTGATGGAAATTTTATTTTTGTTCAGAATTTTTTTAAGGATATTTTTCTTCAGAGAACAAGTTTTCCTACAGTAAAGAAATCATTTACCTCAGGTAGAAGGTAAAATATCCTTTCAGATTCTACAAATCTCATCTTTAAAACAATCAACATTTTGCCTCTTATTTTGATCACAGACGTTGTTTGATGTTAGGAAGTCTTGGCCCAATATCAAGGTACTGTGTGTCATGACTACCAACATTTAAAAGCCTATCTTATCCTTTGTAACATTGGATCTCAAAAGCTATACTCAACATCCCACTTGTCATATTTTGCTTGCAAGTAATAAATTCTTAATGACAGATTTCTAGGGTCAGTTAAAATTTAAACAAAGAACACCAATTACAGAATCTAGTCTGCTTGAAGTCTTAATCCCACTTTAAAGCTTATCTTAAACAACCATGTAAAAAAAGACCTAAATGTCACTTGTCATCCTTAAAAGGAAAAGGAGCCTTTCTGATTTATTCTGTGCCTCTCTCAGAGAGGCAACAGAGGTAACAGCTAGTCTCCTACAGAATAAGGAATCCTCCTTCCAGCACATTCACCTGGACTGCAACTGCTGACCTCCAGAAAGAATGACAGCTAGTACCTTTTTGTTTCATAAAGATGATCCTTGAACTTAATGAGCATAAAGCGTATTTAAATCTGGCCCTTTTCAGCTCTAAGGTCAGACAGCACACAGACGGGCTGTCTTTACAGTAAGATCTGTATGTACAGAAAAGGGGCAAGGCAGGAGAACTGTCCCTGGCTAACTCATCCCTCTAAAGCATCCAAAGCAAGTCAAAACTCATCTTATGGAACCCTCCTGAAGGAGAGATTCCAGCCATACAGTACAACTAGCTTAGAGCACGAGAAGGAAGAAGAGACTTCTGCAATCCTTGAAAGAAGTACTAGAAAACCATAACTATTGCCTGTGAAAAAACTCTGGAATGTCTTCCTATCTGCACTTATTTGGTGCAACGAATAACAAATTAAACAGATTTCACTGATGCAGTATTTCTTTGTTGAATTATAAGAGATAGCTTGCTTTCATTTTTAAATGGTAACTCCCACTTATTCAGGTACAGATAGTTTTGGGGGTACCTGTTTGCCATGCTCATCTGTGAAGAGTCTTCCCCTGTAAGTCCACTCCCACTCACACCTTGCTCTGGCTTTGTTTCCTGTAAAAATACAAGTATGAGAAGCTGTGCATCTACTGTTGGGCAGACAGGAAAAGTTTTTAGAAAAATATTTGAAAACCAAATTTTGTCCTGTACAGACTTGGTAAAAGTCAACACCATGTTTGTTTCCTGTGCTTGTAGGCAAAGCAAAACAAAACTTCATGGTTTTCTTAAAGAATAAAGGCTGCACAAAGAACTAAAAGTTGCAAATATAAAACTCAGAACAAGAATTAAGATGTAAGAATTACAGAAATATCAGATTTCACATCTAGCACTGTTGAAGTTCTGGGATCAATCCCATAACTACTCAGTTCATGCATCTCAAATAGCTAGATTTCACTTGAAAAAACAACATATGACTCTGGAGAAAAGGAAAAAAAAAATACAATCACCATCACCTTTCATAGAATCACTAAAATGTTTAATCCAATAACACTTTCCAAACTGCTTTTACCTTGAGTAGATGCTAAGCTCTATCAATTTCATCCTACAAGATTTTTAAATAGGGAATGATTTTGAGATACACAAACAACGATAACACCTCCCCATTTATAGCTGCCATGGCTCAAGAGATAACCAAATACTTCCACTCAGAGCGAAATTCTGAAGACTTCAAACTGTAAAAACTAAAATCTCATGCTCTGAAGCTCATAGCCACAGATCAGTATAATGGTTATTTCATGCAAGGCTAAAAAAGTTCATTGACTGAGGCACAATCATAAAAATGTATTAGAAGTCATTTTCTCCCCTCAAGTACTAATGTTTCAATAGTATAAATTAATATGAAGAGGTTTTATTAGCCAACTTTAAAGATTAAATATGTCTAGACAGGAGATCAATATTTCTTATAAAGTTTTGCTTTTTTCACTGTTTTTTAATGTTCACCCACAGCTTTAAGACTGTTACCACAAACTTTTAATGCTCAGAAAAGAAATTAAAAAAGACTTTAAAACTAATATATAGTCAGTTTTTCATCTTAAAATTTGCTGAATTTTACAGCTCATGCTACTCATAAATATGTCTGTTCTTCAACTATCAAAAGAAAGCTGCAGAAAGGTAGGTAATCTACATAAAACTATTAAATTAGTGGAACAGCCCTTTGATTCTAAGTTCCCAAACACAGATTCAATCCATTACATAACACTGCCTCAGGTTTGTGTAATGAAAATAAATGCAGAACCACAACACTGCAGGCAAACATCTCAGGTAGGGACTGTTTCAAAGCCTTCTGAAGTCAGAAGTCGTCAGACTTTGGACCCTGTTTAAACATCTTTTAATGTTTATATCCTCAGTCAAACTGAATATTGAGTTACTCTCAGAAGCAAAGTTCTGAGGGATGAACATGGAGGTATCCAGCCTTCCCACTGCAACCGGAAGGAAACTCTGCTTGCTTCTTAAACTTACCTCTTTAATAGTGCTGTTCCTCCCTCGCCATGAAAACCACCACCTTCCACCTTTTTTGGGCATCTTGTCCCTCATTATAGATTCCACAGTAGCCTGTGATAAATGGATGGTAACATAAAAGAAAACCAAAACAAAGGACAACCTGATATATGTAAATGAAAGAAAGTGCCAAACACACAGTTTTAACTGAGAAGTAGAATAAAAGTAAACATACTGTCTGTGGACCATAAATTCTATTAAAGCAAAATCTAATGGTATCCAGAGCTGCTCTGAAGTAACTTAAGCATGAATACTTATGGTATTTTTAAAAGGAAAATGAAAAAGAGATAAAATCAAAGAAGAAAAAAAAAAGGATAAACAGGTGTTAGTATAATGCCTAGAATGGAGAACCTACTGTTTTTAAGTTGAAGTTATTTAGTGCAAATTATAGGTAAATTAAAAAAAAAAGAAAAATATCACTTCTTGAAGGAGCTCTCATGAAAAACAGTAACAAACCCACATGCAAGATAGTTATTCTCATTTAAAAATAACTACAACGTTCATATCTAATCACCAGTTTGGAAAAAAGCAAAGAAGTTACTAGCTTTTGTGAGTTTAGTATGATGCTATGAATTTGACTGACAATATTACAACTTTTGTTTTTTTTAAACCCTGGCTACTTTTCATTGGTTATATATACTAGACTTCAGTAGAGATAAGTTTCTTTCAATGCCCATAATGACTGGAGCCTTATGCATTGTAACAAGGAGAGATGAATTCTTCCACTCAAAGAGCAAGCAAAAGATAAAAGGGAAAAATACTACAGTAAAGGTGGCCAAGTGTTTGGTATGCCCTAGAACAGCTTAGCCACTGGCTTTCTGAGATGATAGCCTCCACTGTAAGCAAAGTCACCGAAATAAAACCGTGACATTGATTAGTGATTTTAAAAATATAATAAATAAAAAAAAACCCAAAAAATCCAAGAACCCTTAGCAGTTAAGACAGAGGGTTGAGTTCAACTAATGTATGGGACAATGCATCTCTTTTTCAGTTTTTCCATAGGTTCTCTTCACTATACTATCTAAAGTATATAAGAAAAGAAAGAAATGAGAGGAATAAAGTTGAGCAAATAAGTTGAGAACATTTTAAACAAAAATAAGAAAAACAAGGAGCAGGTGGAACTACTGAGAATGAAATGCAAGTATTGAGAACAATGGCTACAATTTAAGGAGTTCTCAAATACATGGACAAATTCAAGCAGACATTGACTTTTAGTGAGATAATTCAAGTGCATGTCTAATTGTAAGCATATAAGTGTATTTTGCAGAACATGAGCAATTTTTTTTTTTTTGCAAAAACTCTAGTTTTCAATCACTTCATAAAGCCTTTTTTGGTAAAGTAACTTTGTATTTCAATTCCTTATCCATTATAACAGCAAATCAAAACTCTAATTAACAAGTCGCTAAGAAAACCAGTAGGATGGCTGGTAGCATAAATGAGTAATTTTAGTTTCAGAGTTACAGTTCAGCCAAGTAAGCCTTCCCAATCATACAGACTGTTCCAACTATATATGCTGGCTTCTCCTAAATTGAAATTGCACAGTCTACAAAGTTATCAACATTCAGAATATAAGATAACCATTAAAAAATGAACACACTGAATTTCGCACTTATAGAAGACGTTTCTTCACTGATAACCTACATGAATAATGGTGTAACCATAATGCTGTTGAAAGAATTGCCATTTTCCTTAACATAATGGCAAAAATATTTCATTTACCCATCCTAGGCAAAACCCAAAGCATCTGGCTCAGGCATCAAACTGCTAATTAAAAATGCAGTTACCTTGCACGATCTTTATTGCCACTGAAGACTCAATAGGCACCTATCAAGGTCTGAATCACTCTGTGGAAGTGCCCAACAAATACCGAGAAGGATAACTATACGCCTTCTGTATGCATTTGAATTCCGTGGGATGAATCCCACCTTTGATGATTACTAGAATATGCATAGTGAAGCACAAAACAGCTGGCTCTGTGATATCCTTGAAATTCAAGATGGGTTCACCAGATATTTGGGAGTTTTAGGATCAATTTACTTTATACTGGGATGCTACAGTGCAGCTATGTATGACTACATATGTAGGTAATGTGGCACTAAACCAGAAAGAACACAGTGGTAGAGAGTATTCTGGACTTTGAAGAAATTATTATTACAACTTCATGGCAATAGAGATAGCATTGGAATTCACATAGATTAAACCCAAACACACATGAAATGCTGCAAATGGCAGAAGGAAAGTTTAGGTTCCCAAATTTATTAAATCCATGGCTAACCAGGATATGAATTAGTGCCAATGGTGAAACTACTTCTTTATATACATTTACAGTAACGTGTATTTCTGTCCTGAGCATCACTGTGGCATCAGGTCCAATGGAATTGGATTAAGTTCATCAACGTATTTAATTTAAGCCAACATATTGCTGTTACATAGTTGTAGCTACCTGCCACTACCTACCTGGTTTGGTTATGAACAACCAACTGAGAAATAGAAAACTAGCAAGCTATAGGCCTTCCTCATGTAGTAGTTAAAGCCTATTCCTGAGATTAAAAATCCTGGCCTCTATTTTTATTTGATAATGTACACTGTATACAGATAAAATGGAAAGCAGTCACCAAATATTCAGCTATAGCAAACACTAACATGGGTCAATATAATTTATGTTTGCAATCCATATTAATGAAGGAAAACAGGAAATTTTCCTCCTTCAAAATATTTGTGATGAACTTAGTCTAGCAAATAAACACGATTCACAGACCAAATTTAGTCCTGCTTGTTTAACCCTTATCATAAGCTAGATGGTTAAGTGTGGATAGATAATACTGACATGCAGATTCTTTTGTACAACAACCCTCTTCCCTGCCTTAATAAATGGCAGAATGTCACAACTCCTCCTCTGACCAACCTTCATGTTCAATCTCACCTTTGGCAAAGGTTTCTGGAATGCCTGCATTGCCAGCAGAAGGGGACCAGCTGTCGTCCAGTTGTAGTACCTGGGCATGCAAGGGAGACAATTACTGCATTTTGTAATCCCAATGTTCCAATTCACAATCTACCTAATATTTATAATCTGGCAGCTTAAAGCCATGAAGCCTATTTGGCACAGGTCAAACTCTGGCTTTCACCAGTAATAGCAAACCCATCTTATTTCACAGTATGTTCACAGGTATTTATGCTATATGCTTTCCAAAGTATGCAAGAGAAGCTAGGTCCTTAAGTAGAAAGCATATTTGTTTTACATTCCTCATGTTCTTACTATACCTCATCATCACAGTATGAGCTACATTTTTACAAGCGGTTTTCACTGTTTTTCCATCAAGGAACTACATAAAAGTTAGGGGCCACAGTCCGTAGGATGTCAAGCTTTTGCTAGTATGTGCTGAACATGGGTCAACTCTTGTTACAGACAGTAGGACAAATACAGTATTACCATCCATCTGCCTAGGGAAGCTGAAGCTCACATGTCATCCAGAGAAATGACAGCCAGATCCTTACTAAGTACTCCTCTCTCTTCCCAACACATCACTAGGCAGGTAAACATTACCATGAAATTCAGAGAACTATGGCAGGGAAGCAGTAAGTGACTCACCTCAGACCACAGATAGGATTAGGTATGAGGTTGTAACATACACAATACAAACAATCACATAAGGATGCACCAGGCATGTCAGATTTATATGAGCAATGTCTATGACTAAGGGCAGACTAAACTCTAAGGGCAGCACAATGCTACGATCTCTTCTCTACTCTGTAACATTGTATGCCAGGTGCCAGAAGCTCTCAAGTTAAAACACCCTCCAAAAAGCTGTATCTGGCACAGACCAGAATGCTGCACTGCTACCAGCAATATGAACATATTAAATAGTGTCTTAGCCTTGCAGAAATAGAAGTCTGATACTCGGTGGGTGAAGTTTGACAAGTCTTGAGAAGCAGTGTCTCCACAGAGGCATATTAGCAAAATATTCAGTATATACAAACTGCTAGGTACAGAGTGCTTGCAAGCAGACTGCCATATCCCTGCAAATATTAATTATTCAAACTGGCTCAGGGCAAGCCTTAGCAAGTTCATATCCTATTTCATTTTTAGTCTGCCAATTGAGTGTGAACACTATTAGTATTTAATACTAGCTTCTTGAAATTCAAATTGTGTCAGTTAGCTGTAACAGGTCATCTGAAACTGCTCTTCACTCTCAATTTAAAGGAAGAAACGTAACTAGAAGAGTCTGAATTCACTAGATAGTTGATTCTTTCTGGATGAATCTAAGCTATGAATGTTCAAAACCTATTTTTCAGCTACAGTGAAACTGATCTAACGCACTGAAGTGCCACAGAAATATTTTTGTTCAACAGTAAACTACTTTTTTCCTGAAATATACTTACTTATTTCCAATCTTAACCACAAGGTTCGGGTCATCAATGATAGCAGGATTGTCCACAAACTGCTGATATGTTACTGCATGTTCTAAGAATTCTTCTGTGGGGGAAAAAGAAATTATATATATAAAGCATGCGTTTACAGATGCTGGAGATGGGCCAACCTAAACCTCCTTAGCATCTCTCAGACACATTGGTTTGACATTCAGAGTCAGCCCTTTATTACTAGGGTGCTGAGATTAGCAGTAATATGGAAGCAAGACGTTCAGAGACTCTCAATCTCAGAAGATGCTGAGGATTTCTTTGTTAACTCTTGTTCAAAATACAAGCGAAGCGAAAGCTCAAGGATGGGACTGTGAGGGAGGAAAATCAGGCTTCTAAGCAAGGCAAGGAAGTACTTTGTCATGCCTTTCATTGATCCTCTGTCCAAGTTAGGAACAGGAACTGATAGGCTCAACCTATGTGTAAATCCATAACCAGAAACTTAATTATCACTTGTAAGGCTGTCGGCAAAATGAAAACAGTTAAGAATAAACACCCTTTCCACTGCTTGTGACTCCTTTCACAAAAAACTGTGTAATTCCTAAGCGATCCAGATAACAAATACAACCCCAATGAATCATGGTATATTTGAAATGTTTTAATAACTAGGTTCTGAAAAGCATCAGGCTCATGTGATTTTCAAAACTGCAGAAATTGCAAGTCTTAATCCATTTATCTTCACATTATGCAGCTGGAAGTTTAAAGCAGACAGCATTGTAAATTATTTATCTAAGAGTCACATATGAAACTGGAGGTAGAGCAGGAACTCAGGTTAGAGTTCCCAGGTCCTTCTCCTAGTGTCCCCATTTACAGACCATCTTTTTCATTCCTGATACCAACAGCTGGGAATTTCCTAGCTATATACCGTACCAAGTGGCAAAAGTACCATTAACACTATTGTAACACAAAACATAGTACTATCAGGAAATAAAAATACCAATAAAATACCTTCAAAAAATTTAGTATAGAGTGGATTACCGAAATGTGTTAAAAAAACAGAAGTCCTATATAAGTCTACTATTTTAAGTATGAAAAATTCTAGGAAACATCATTTTAGGGACAGTATCTTCTCCACACAGTCTTGAGTATAGCCACAGGAGGGCACTGCTTCCTCGGTCTAGGATGCTAAAACTTGGCTGACAGCACATGCCTGTAATTCAGAAGGTCATTCTGTACCTTTGGTTATTTCTTTATTGTCAGTAAGACCTCCGCAGAGAGAAATGGCAATGGAGGGCAAATCTCGAATTCCATCCGAGGTGCTTTCAACTCCACTGTCAACACCTGAGCTCCCAACAGACTGCGGAGATTGGCTGGCGGACCGCGGCCCCGTGTCATTCGTGTTCTTGCTTTGGACATTATCCCCACTGGAAAAGAAAAATCAGGAATTCAGCCTTCATGTATTCATTCCCAAATTCTCTCCCTTCAACAAGCACCATTTACATCTGACACACACTTATGGAAAAAGAAAGGAGAAAAAAAAAAAAAAAAGAGAGAGATTACCCTGGTTTTGCCATAAAATTTAAACAAAGAAGGATAGGACTCATGTACCCTCAAACATCTCAAACATTAGATTGCTTCTACTTACTTGCCTAAACTAGGCATGTATAATTCACTTCACTTATTTACAAGATATAGGAAAAATACAGCAATAAACTGGACAATCTTAGTAGACGTAATAATGCTACTATAAAAAGAGTTTATACTAGTAGAATTACTCCCACATAGGAACAAGAATAAACTTATTAGTTTATTATTTCATTTATATTAATTATATAAACTGATAGCTAACTCAAAATAAAGGATGTGTATGTTTGTGTATTTATGTCAGGTATATATAAATAAAATGCTCTACATATAAACTACTAGGATTAAAATTTTAAGAAACAATAAATCATTATAGCCACTTAAAATCTGTGTATAGATGAGATCATTACTACAAAGTGCAGACTCAAACTCTGCTTTCCATTCCGGATTCATATTAATGCACTTGAGAAAGGAATTTTCAATCCAACTTTTTTCTCCATATTACTAATCTGTTTTATTGAAATGCTAATATTACAACAGCTGAGTTTAAGCAAGAAAGAAAGAAAAATAAAATGTGCAAGCTACTTTAGTTGTTGCTCAATGACTTTAGTCAAATGACAAGAGTATGTGGAAAGAGGACTATAAATGTTATAAGAGGCTCTAATAAAGATTGGAACAAGTTGGAAATTGTATGTTCAGGGTGCAATATTTTCATAAATAAATCTGTCACGCGTCTTCCAAAAATTATTTTCTAACATTCGTATTTATAGGTAATCACCTACAGTAGAACATTAGAGTAATAATTTTGTACTAATACTGTTAACACTAAGATATGTTCTTCACGGTAATAAGCAAGGACACAGGGATAAATATATCCCATGGCCAACTGCTCTCCCAGGGCACGTGAGTAACACTCACAAGCATCAGTGTACATTACATAACAATCCATAATCAATATAGGATGCTTAATTGACCAAAATAGAAAATCAGTCTCAAGCATACTTCTCAGGCCCAAATGCAGGGCCTTCCACAAGCTCAAATATTCCTCTCTACAGAGTTTTACTCTCCTTCTGCCTTCACCTCTGCTTGGACTCTGAAAAAGAGGTCTTATCTAGTTGGCAATGAAGAGTTTGATCTAAACCGGGAAGGTGACAAGAGCTCTTTAAATAGTAAAAACATAAGCAAAGGACTTATACTTCTTGGGGAAATAAAGTGCAGCAACTTCTGGATCCATGTCAGTGAGGTCATCTAAATAGACACCATCAGCACCAAGATGCCGGCTTCGTTTGTCTGTAAGGGACGGCACAAATAAGCCTATTAATGAGCATTTTCTGAGTAACAAGCCAGAACTGTTATTACTGTTCAACCATTCATTTTAAGATTGAGAAACCAGACAAGTTGTAACAGTTTGTGAATTGTGTTTGTATAAAATGGTACTGCCAAAAATTTCATAATAAGGTGCTCATATACATTGTTCAGACTTTGAATACACAAAATGGGACAGCAGAGGATTAGTTTTCTGATATGCCTAAGCCTCCTTATCCCAGACAAAACCACTGGGAATTAGAAATCAGTGGTCACTGTAGGAAAACAGCAAAAGAAAAGTTTCCGAGTATTTGCATAGGCCTGTTATCACAGTAAGGCAATCAGACCATTTAATCTCTGAGAGCTAATCTTCAGTCCCCCCTTGCAAAAGGGAAATAACACAACAGACTATACACTGTAGTCACTCATACACTGTAACTGGCTCATTACAGAGACAACTCACTGTTTAGCACATACAACTGATATGTTNTAACTGGCTCATTACAGAGACAACTCACTGATTGTGAGTGTGTGCACATGCACCATTGCAAGGGACAAGACAACCCTCCTAGGTCTTTCACTAGTACCAACACATTGCTGTCCTGTTGTTGCTGGTACATCTAGATAATAACTACTGTAAGGCCAAAACCTGATTTGGAATTCATTCTAAACCCCATGATTTCTCACTGTCCCGATTTCCAACATCAAACATCAGAAAAGCAATCAGAAAAAAGTTATGTAAAGACTCAATAGTTAGTGCAGTAACACTGCCATTTTTGTCTTTAAAGACAGTGGAATGTATGGGGAAGTGGCTAAGAAATTTGTATGTTTACTGATTAAAAAGCAGCTGCACAAACTGGGCTTATATAAGGCTTACATAATTATAGAATAACCAAAGCTCTAAAACAGAAGATTTGTAAGCACATAAGTGTAATGTGAAGATTATAACACTTATTACAAAATACCATGGATACAGAGCCCAGAAGTTAAGAAGCAGAAAAGCAGAGTTATATTTCACAAATTCAGGACAGGACACGTACCACACAGAACTGAAATTGCTCATGTGAAACAAAACCACCTTATTTTATGGCAAATCTGTTGTTCATGCAAAAGACGTACTACAACTCTGTACTAGAGCAGAAAGGTTCCACAATTACCAGCGACACATAACAACTCAGAAAGCAGTCGGAGAAGGTGAACCAGCAGATCTACACTGTGCTTGTACTAAAAAGTGAAATCTCTGAATCTGTCAAATACGAATGAATTTAGAGCAAGTTTTGCAGTCTTGTTCATATGCACAGAGCTGCCAAAAATCCCAGACCAGGGAGAATCTTCTATCTTACTACATGGCTCCTGTGAACAGTCTGCTGCACAGCTCAGGTTTTGAAGGTTCTTTCCAGAGCTTATTCCTTTCCAGATCTGAAAGTGCCTTCAGGGCACAGATTAATTTATATGACAATGAGGTGCTTTATCACCATGAAATGTAAAGACAAAATCATACATATAAAAGTGCAGAATCAACAGCTTTACCTTTCTTTCTGGAAGGGGAATCTGTCTTGCCAGCTGGTTGGGCTGAGCAAGCTGCAGCTTGTTTTATTTCTTCATTGGCAGGCAACAGTGGTACAGCTGCTTCTGGAGACTCTATCTCTGGCTTGTTTGTCTCAGCTGGTAAGGGCTCACTTTCATCAGCAGTTGCTGCATCTGCTTGTCCAAGGGCAGGTAGAGGACTCACAGTGTTAAACTCCTCTATAGGAGAACTTTGGATGACCCGAAAGTGAGTGCTTTCAGAAGGATTTACATCCACCACACTGGGTTCCTTTGCTTTGAGCAGAGAACTGGCCTGTGAGGAAAAATAAACAGATTGCTATAAAGAAAAGCTCTTTAAAAATGCAACAGCCAGAGTTTAACCTTTTCTGTTCATGCCAGTGAGATCAGATTCTCAAGGTAACCAACTACAGCAGAAAGCCACAACTAACTGAGGTGGAGACTACTGTGTACAAAAGACTCCTCAGCTGTGCACTTGCTTGCACAAAATTCACCTGCATCTTGGGGCCAGGAAAGATTTGTTCTGCAACGTGCTCTATGGTCCTCATTTCCCACTTACCTGCCTAGCAGCACATCACAGCTCCCACCCTGCCCTCCTCCCTTCCTGCACAAATCCTAGCTTTTCTTCAGAAGGTAACCCTGACAAACAGAAGGGAGTGCAGACTGGAGTTCTTACACAATCAGGATGCTCTCAGGGAGCTGGACAGGAGGATGCTGTCATTAATCTATACCCCAGATTTAGATTTTAAATCACTTTATAGGAACAATTCTAGATCTCTGTGCATGGGACAGGAGGTGTTCTTAGAA
Source organism: Anarhynchus alexandrinus (assembly GCA_008711295.1). NCBI lineage: Eukaryota > Metazoa > Chordata > Aves > Charadriiformes > Charadriidae > Anarhynchus > Anarhynchus alexandrinus. The sequence goes on along the minus strand of VUYV01000351.1, from coordinate 381,719 downwards.
AGGGGAGCTGAACTCCTATAGTAGTGGCTGTATAGCTGCTATAGCCTTCCTGTCATAGCAAACAAACTCTTACATGAAGATCAATAGCATCTGTGGGAAAATAAGGGAAGATTGGCGAAGAAGATTGTAAACATGCTCAAGTGACTTGCAGCTGAGGTGTTGAAAAACACATATATAGTAATGGTTGTTTAGTCTTGTGTATTTGACAAGTAGAACATCTGTGTTTAGATAACGTAGGCCTGTGATAGACTTAGAGGCACCCTATTGAACATGCTTGAGATTCCTGCACTGCTACAGGAAAGATCAAAGCACAGTGGTGAACTATGCCTGCGTGAATCAGGCGAAAACAGCAGGTTCAGAGATCCTCTAGCGTGGAGTGAGCTCCGCGGTGCCTGCATTCCTGCTTATGTGCCTCTGCCTGGGTGCCGCTTTGGGGAATCCCCCAGTTGGTGAGGTAATGAAAATAAATTTATTCTTTGCATTTCATCCATGGTTTCCTGGTTGTTCCTGAGCCCTGCCTGTGCCCGCTCACACAGCATCCAATGCATAACTCCCAGTTCAGGTATGGACAGACCAACTCCAAATAGCTTGGCCAGAGACCCAGACTGGAAATGAAGAGGGAAAAGCCTCCAGGAATAAGATCTGCAATACACACCAGGCTGTATGACTGGGATAAAAATGAAACACCCAAATCCACTAACAGGAAACCCTAAATTCTAGACTGGAAATGCCAATCTGAAACTCCTGCCTGGACCTGTGCGCTTAAATCAGTTCTCTATGTTCAGAAAATAGCTCCCAATTTTCTCGTAATATACATGAGGAGGATAATGCAGAGGTGATGGGACAGCTCATCTTTGGCCTACTAAACAAGAGGCCAGAGCTCTTCTGAAGGAACTAAGAATTCTGGATTCCAATCCCTGCTTTTGTCACTACCTACCAACAGTGAATTAAAGATAAATCATAATAGTGCCATTATAATTCTGGTGCCACCACCAGAACGCAGAAGTCTTTTCTGAGGAGGATACTCACTTCCCTGGCCTGCAAAGCAGGAATTTTGTTTCCTTATACTGTTCCTGATCCCATCACTCTTGCAGTCCTTTCTGCAGAGAAGCCAACCTTCAGCAGAAGGGGCCAAACCCTGCACCATTCCAGCTCCCATAGCTGCAGTATGCCACTGCAAACCTGGCCTTTATTTCTCACACCTTGAGGCAGGCATAAGCCCTAAGTCTCCCCTTTCCTGCATGAATGCTCTGACTCCATAGCTATCATAAGGAGCCAGCCAGTACCTGGCTGACCTGCTATGTACTCAGCTGCACATGGCTACTGTGCAGCATGGGAGACAACGCTGCTGGCACGCTACAGATCCTGCCATCTAACTGGGCCAAATGGCTTCAGGCAGGAGCCAGGCACCAAGCCAGTCGGCTCAGCCAAGAGAACAGCATGTCTGGGCATGCAGAGATACAGAACTGCAGGTGTTTCTGGATGCTTATGTACTCAAGCAACCGATTTTAGTTTTTGTGAATCACACTGCTAACACCAGGCACCTAATTTCTGTCTAAGACCATTTATGAATTTCAATGATTTCCCAAAGGACATTGGGTTTGATTTTATATGTTATTTAAGCTTTTAACTTTTATAAGACTAGGTCTCAGGTACTTCTTCATTTTCTACTGTATATCATCGGTGTTGAGAACACCCATGGGACAAGGAACTTCCCTGTATCTCCTAAGGAGGAAGATGCAATTCTCTAACATAAAACATTGCAATTTATGTGAAAACAGGATCCATTCCCTCTTCAGCAGTCTTACAATAGAGTAAGCACATGTGCCCCATTAAAGCACAATAGATGCTAGCAGGAACTAAACAAATTATGTTGGATACCTTTGCAGCCTGGGGTAGCTCACCCCATGCCCAGTGCATGTGGGGATTATTCTTCAGGCCGCTTCTGTCCGTAGGTTTACTGACTAATTCTGAGTCACTTTGAGGAGTAGGTGGGCGTGAACCTGGTGGGCTGAAGAAAAACAAACAAAAAATATTACAAACCCCAAAGTAACCACAATGTACTAACTACTTTCCAAACTGATATGCACCAAGCCAAAGCACTGAAGATCTAAATAATCATCTGCCAACTGAAAGTGGGGAAGCATGGGAAAACAGTTTAAACAGTTCAGGATCCTCTTAGACTGGCATTCAGAGGTCTCATCCATTTTTTAGTAAGCACTTTCAGAGAAGTAGGATTTGAGAGGCTGAAAGAGATGGAACGAGAGCACTGGACCTGAACATTTCAGGAGGTTTTTTGTTTTTCTGTGTGGAAAAAAGAACGGGGATGGTACCAGCAGCAGTAGATGAATAGATGTTAGTATTGTTATTATGGATGTGAAGTGCAGAAATTACTTGCATCAACAAGACACTTTATCCTGACTAAGTAATAAATTAGTCTAAGGAATCCAGTTGATTACTTCCTTCTACTAACTTGTTCGGTTCTATGCTTGATTGCATGTTTATAGGGAAACCAGCAGGAGAGGTATACAAAGAATTTGAGCCCTTCCAGTTACAAAATATTTAACTGTTTTTCTGACTAGTCAATATGAAATATTTAATAATTAATCAGTAAATTTTCAGTTTGTAGCATATTTTTAATGTGGTGAAGTTAATAACGTGATGTCAAGTCAGCCATTAATAATGATTCACTGATTTCAAGGACAAAAGGAAAAAATCTGATTATCCACTCTGCCTTTCTGCATACACAAGTCATAGAATTTCACCCAGAACCCCCTGAACAAAGCCCATTATTTTTTCTCTAAGCTATAGCATGTTTTTGGTATACTCGTACAATCCTGTTTTAAAAACTAAAAGCAATAAAAGAATCCACAACATTCCTAAGTTAAAGGTCCAAAGTGAGTTACCCTCACTCTCAAAATCAAAATGCTTCCTACATTTAGTATAAATTCTTCATGTTTGATTTATTTTTTACCTTCTGGATAAACTGAATATCCAAACCAGTTTTGCTTTTTCAATGTAAGGCATTTTTGCAGAGCTAGCTGGTAGGGAATTCATTGGTCACAGAAAAACAATTACTTCACACTAACACAAAGCAGTTTTTAAATATCTGTGAATTTCACATCTGAAAAAATAGCAACCTAATTATCTACAGTATCCCTTGTTTTTATCTATGTTGCAGTAAGATATACTTTGAATATGGACAAATGTGATGACTTTTTAGCTACACATAATTACATTATCTAACTAAACTATAAAATTTATAAGCAATACCACTGTGGAAGATCTTTTTTTAGCCCTAAGAATTTCAAATTTTTATTAGTCCTTAGAGTATAACCTACCATTTGACAGATAAAGGAATCAATATAATGTGATCTTAAAAGTATTTTCAAGCTCTAAGGAGTCAAGAAATGTCTGGTGGGCTTTTCAGCAACTTCTACATCTCCCACTGACAAGTTTGTAGGATTTGCAGTGTTTTCCATGCATCTAGGGCCCATTGAAACCTTGGAATTCAGGAGCCTGGGCACTTCAGAAAATCTCAGCAGGCAATAATGCTTCTACTGCTGCTTTAAGCCCAAAACATCTAGATTTAAGGAAGTGTTATCACTGCACAAGTTAATCTGTGTACTACACACATTTTAACCTTCAAAATACCTACTGTTTACTTAGAAAAATCTCCAGTCTGGGCTTTGGGATATGTTCAGCCCAGGTTCACTTACCCAGCCAGACAACCTGAGAGAATATGGGCATTGCTTCAGTTTGGGCTAGAACCTCTGCATTTTGCAGTGAGAACACTGATTGGGGGCAGCAGGGGCAGGGGGGAGGGAAACCCCTGCCTTTTCCATAATTTTCCTGAAAATACAGTTCCCTTGTACACACAACTGAGTAGGGAAGAAGCCCAGGCTGTTACTCAGCACCAAGAACCATGATGTATATTCTCAGACACACATGGAAGTGCCAGAAATATGGCACTTGTATATGTGTGTATGTTAAAACAGGCAGAGTTCTGCTCTGAGAATGCTCTTGCTGTGAAAAATTACCCGATGATCCATGCACTCTCTGGGTTATTGGCTCAGAGTAGATATAGCTACAAGTATAACCATGTTAAGTTAGGAACAGTATGAGCAACTAACCCCCAAAATATTACCCACTGTCCCAAAACAAAGTATACAAAATACACACTATCTACTGAACTTTAGACACAAGCACAATGGAGACATCTTAATTCTCATTCTATAAATACTACTTCTCTACACAATAAAATATAAGAATTTAGTAGTAACAATATGTTAGATCTTCAGAATCCTTTTCAGTTGATTTCTCCTTGTAGATTACTGTACAAATGCTCATACAACCTCAGGGTAGACCAGAATTATCATTGCAATGTCATCTTAATTTAAAAGGCCCAAGACCAAATCAGACTGCAAACATGCCTCAACAAGGCAAACAGTGGGTAAATTATTTTGTTTGTATAAAAGGATACTAAAGCATTCTTGTTCCTTATATCACCTGGAACATAAGCTGCAATTTTCTATGCCACCCACAAACATTAATACAGGGTTGGTGGCCTCCTGATGAGAGCTGGTTTTCCATTACAGAGAAATACCTTTACTTTTTCCTTCATATGCCACATTGTTGTTTAACACTCAATAGCTACTCTCTCCAACTAATATCCTTCTGGAATAGCAACAATAATCTCTATAGTTTATGGACGCAGATGGCAATTATGCCTACTACAGACCTGTTTGTATACTTCCTGTTTGTACAGTTCTGCTTCCATATGTAATGCCAGATGTCATCTCCATTAGCCTCACTGGGACTATTTTGGCCGCTATTCATTTCGTACTATTGCCACCAAAGTAAAATGAGACTGAAGACTAATAAAGCTTGCAATCACATTCCTTTAATTTTTTTTTTTAGCTTGGCTAGGTCAAATTAAATCCTGAATTTAATCCCTTGCTTGAACTAGGGGTCAATAAGGCTGAATACCAAGACCGTGTAGGATTTGCAACCCAGTGACAGTATCCTGCAAATGCATCCATGGATCAGACTCAAAATGGTTTCCTTATTCCTTACACCACCAAGATGTTTGTCTTGGGCTGAACTATGCCTTGCAATTTGCCTGTCCTTAAGTTAGGCACTGACCCAGCCCAGCTGAAATTCTCTTGCCTTACACAGGTCGCTGGGATATTGCAGATCAAACTAGAGCCACCCATCCTGTCAACACTGCACAAGAAAGAAGGGAAACTTCAGTTCAGTCATTTAGATCAGCATATCTGATTCACATTCCATAAACACTGAATACTGGTGTCACAGTCCTACATATTCCTTTAACAGCTATGATTGCACTTAATGTATTCCCATGTCAAAGAATAAGGAACTTGCCCTGTAGCTGGCCGTTCTGCAATAGCAAACCACGCTGATTTTCACAGTGTTTCCCACTGAAAGCAGAGAGCCCTGAGAAAGCAGCAGTGTGCCTGAGAAAAGTCCTGTCTTGACTGATGCCAAATAAACCAGGAAAAGAAGGAAAGAGGCCTACCTCACGTACATGTCACAACATTAGCTGAGAGCTTCTGAACCTCCTTTGAGGTGGCCATAATACAGTTTCTTAGTTCACACAGAGGAAAACAATCGCAGACACAGAGAGGGCCTTACTCAGACAAGTTACTACAGCACTTTAGCTGTATATCTAGACTTCAGGACAGGTGAACTCCAGAGCACATCACTTCTCCTCCCCCAAACCAGGGAACAAAGGAAGAGAAGTTCTCTTTTGGTACTGGGCTCCTCCCATCACAAATTTTGCACTCCTTACTGCTCACTTAATCTCTGAGGCCTTTGTTTTGCTTTTACTTTTGCAACCCACACACAAGCAAACATGGGATAGAAGTGTCATTAAAATATACACTGACTGTAAAAAGCCACATGGAAATGTCAATCTTCAGAGGAATGTAAGTTTTTACTAGCTAAGTTCTTCCTTTTTTTAAATCATCTTAATCAACTTCAGTTTTAACACAGGTTTTCACTGGCCTGATTTTATATTAGCCATCCTCATTCAATGGATGATTCATCAAGGTAACTTACCTCCACTCAATGCCCACAAAGAAGCAAGCAGAGGAAGTGGTTTTCAATAACACTTTCTTTCAAAGTGCCTGGGTTAGCAATAAGCGCAGTTATAAGTTCAATGAAGTGTACATACTATTAATGTGTTACAAGTGTTAAAAGGATTAAAAAGCAGCCCAGAAAAGAGGGAGGACAACTGTTCTACCTGTCTGGAGGAGAAAAGTGAGAAGATTGTTGAGGACAAGAGTTAGATAGGCCTCCGTCTGCTGGAACAGTGAGAAGAGAGGATTGCCCTGTGCAATCTATAGGCTTACTGGACAGCACAGCATGTTGATAGAAAGAAAAACAGGGTGTCATTATTCACAAATGCTGATTAACATAAGCTCTTTAGCTACATGAACGCTGAATTTACATCTACAGTTTTCAAAATCCAGAATACTGCAATCAGGAAACAAACAGAACATACCGTTCAAAAAGCCATTGAAGGGGCTTGACACATGCTATCACCAGACTGGTGAAGCTAATCACACTAAGCTTTACAGTCAGTGGAGAAAGTTTCGTTCAGGATGCAATTCAAAACATTTAAATTAAGCCCTTGCTTTGAAATAAACTCCTTGCTCTCCCTTTCTCTGCTGCTTAACTACAGAGGCAGTATATCGAGACTATGTGGCTTCAAATATAGAAAGCATTCAGCTGGTAGTTGACAGTGACCATGTTTGACACCAAAATTTTTAGTAAGACTTCATATAGCACTAGCATATAAGAAATCAAAAGATGATTATTTAGAACTGTACTATCAGAAAAACTACCTCTGAAGAGGTGACCACTCTCCATCTGAATGAGGGTAAGATGCAGACTGAGAAAACGTAGAAACTGCAGGAGCCTTTATGTCAGATAAGTCATCAACAAACACATCTGGAACGGGGATCCTAGGTATAGGGAAAGATGTGACATTTAAAAACCATACTTGATTACTGAACTTACACATACTTCAGATAACAAAAAAAAACCCCTACTGCAGAGAACAATTAATACAACCTGAACTAAAAGGAGATTGAGAAATGTTATCTGATTCACACCTTCTAGTTCACAGTATGATGGAGGATTGTTCTTATGTTTTCAATGTCATTTTAATTATTTTTGTTAGTAACATTCTCAATATCTTTCTAGTCTAAAGGTTTTTCTTAAAGAAACATGTTCATCAACCATATGTGCTGGCTTAGATAGAAATTACTATTAGAAGGTACAGAATGGAACATTAACCCAGCATTAGGTTTCCACTACAGATCTCAATTGCACTCTAATACCTTGAATTGTCTAATGGTTCTTTTTCTTCCTCTGAGCTAATTTCTATGGGAAACATGTCTTCATCTTCTGTTGTGTCTCCATTGTCTTCTCTTTTTAAGCTGTCTATTTTATGGGTAGACTTCCTCCTCTTTTTCCTCCTTTTTTTCACAGAGCTACAGACTGGAGATGTTTCAGTAGCAGGCTGGGATCCATGGGCTTGGGGTGGTACTTGTGAGGATACACTGGTGTCCAGGTTTCTTATCCTGTCTATGGAGTTCCTCTTCAGCTGAGCTTCCATTAAAGCAGTTCCCTCAGTCAGAATTGGAGATGTGGACAGATGATAAGGAATTACCTCCTGAGAAAGAAAAAATGCAAACCATGCAACATATTAGTTCCTCTGCCAGTCATAAATCTGGTTCTAAAATATATGCACAATTGCCAAAATCTAAGTCATTTATTCTCAGAAAAGTAACAAAGATTAGACACCTGGGTGCTTAGTATGATCCTATAGCATATGGAAATTGTTCCACAGAAGCATCTCCTCAGACAAGCCAGGAACAATGCTCTTAAAAAAGAGGATCATCTGAGCATCTTATACTGGCCAGGTTATGGCATGAGTCTCTATTCACCTGATGCTAGACACAGACCAGAAACAAAATACTAGTTTATAACCTGAATATTTTGTAAAATCCAATTCTCCTTCACAACTCAGATGCAGACAGTAGTCAGAGAGGTCAGTGGTTTATAACTCGGTCACAAAAACATCCTCTTATTCAGTCATATATACACATCTCTAGACATTCATGGAAGTATTTCTAGCAATTTTCAGTCACCAAATAACTGTTACCACACAGAAGATTTAAATATAGAGATGAATACTGCACATGCACACACCTCTCACCTGAAACTAGTAGTATCGTACTCAATATAAGAATTTGAACTCATCCCACTCTGGACAGTGACAAAAATTATTTGGGATATCTGAAGAGAAGTTCCCATAAAAAGCTTTTCTTATGTTACATTACATGTGGACTATTCAAAACTAGTGTGACCATAACTTATACAGACTAGTATTTAATTACACAGCTCAACAGCAGGCCTTCTCATTTAAAAATAATTCCACATGAATAATAGTTGCAAGATCACATCTTTGGTGAATAGCAGAATTACTGTGCACACAGATGTTTACAGGGCACGTGCACTTTTACTGGCATTCTGCTAAATGCATACGTTCAAAGTAAAGATTTCTGCAAAAAACAGGTCCATGGACATACTAACTTCTGTTGTATACATCTTCGGAGCATGTCAACTGTGTACACATTATTTCTGTTCACACACTGGTGTGCACATAAAGTCTGATTTATGTTTTAGTTTTGTGATTACCTTCTTTAGATTTTTTCAATCTCAGCAACTCAAAAAACGAAGCAACTGCATAGTATTAAATTTCCATTGCAGAAACTTGTCCAGAAGCTTTCAAAACTATAAAATGGGTAAAGGTACGTTTTTCAACAAAATTCCTAAACTCAAAACTGACTCTGAAAAGCAGACACTGAATTTTTAACAAAGTAAAATTAGTTTGACTCTTACCTGATCATTATCCATCTCCTGCACAAAAAAGGCCTCTCCATTGTCTCCTAGTTTCATGTGCAAATCTACAGCCTCTCCATTAATTTCTATGTCAACCTGGAAGAAAATAAATATATTCTCAAATGAAAAGAAAGTTATTTTAGGTGCACAGTTCCTGTTCAGCTATCCTACCACTGTCACTGGGCAAATGCTTCTCAGGGAAGCGTAGCAAACCTTACAAAAAACATAAAATAGTGAACTTCTCTGTTTCTCTTCCCTCCCCTCCTTCATAAGGCCATCAATTGTCAGAATGTTTTTCTAACTCGTTCAGCTCATTGCTGTCTTGCTCCTCTACTCAGGAAGGTTTATAGCCATTATATAAAGTCCTGAATCTATGTAATTCTGAATACTTCACTCACCACACAAATCTTTTTGCTCTTTTAATTTAGAGCCTAACTTTGCGTTGTGCAAGAAGGCTCATGCACTTCTTAATATACTGTCTTTCAAATTCATTAAACAGACTTCTCTTTACACTATGAGAAGCACAAATAAGAAAAATTGTCTATTTCTTCCACACATTTATCTCACCGCTATACAGCCCCAACTATTTCCATTTCTTCTCAGGAGGATCTTTCTCTTTGCCTATAACCGTCCTTGCCACCAACTCCATTTTCACTGGTGGTTTTTTTTTTTAGAGACTCGGACAAGCCTACATTTATGTTATATTTCAGGACACAGTATATTATCAGCACAGTAACATTTTCAACTTTCACCCATCCTAAATCTTAGTATTCTTTTCTGATTCATGTAAGAATTGAACAATGTCCAAGGTGACATTACGATCTTTCTGCTGAACAATTATAGCTACATTAGAACCTAGACTATATGTAGCTACAAATTATTTCCTAACATAGTCTGTCATGCATGACTCACTGGCAACTTCGCATCTGATATCATATTGCCAGGTCATTCAGCTTGTTTACATTTATCTAAAGGTCCTCACTGCTTTTTCTAGCTTTGATTAACCTCAACATTGTGTTATCTGAAAATATTACTTCATGATTAACTCTCTTTCTGTAACTATCAATGAACATGTTAAACAAAGGGGTCTTTATACATAGTCACTAATGAAATCTATTATAAACCCAAATCAGCACATTCCAAATTTTGCTCCATTGAAAATAAATGTTACAAATTTCATGGTTTGTTTTGGTTTTATTATAGTCAGTGTCTTATAAATTATGCTTTGAAATGCAAGAATCAAGTAACAACCATTTTAATTGAATCTAGCCTCAATTTGGGCACTTTGTAAAGAGTGTCTAAGGAAAACCTTGACTACCATACCATAGAACATTCAGTAACTTTCATGCCATTAGAATTACCCCACAGACAGAACATATCGAAATTGTCGATTTTCTTACCACTTTCTCCCTAGAACGAAGGACTCCCATTTTCCCAAAGCGTACATGGAAAGGGGAACACTGAAGATTTCCATCTGGCTGACGTACAACAATTATATCTATACATCCCGACAATGTGGCTGGGTTTAGTCCCTTATAAAGCTCCTTCACAGTTACAAACACTTGCCCTGCTAACTGTCCAACGTAATTCATGGTTTGAACCTGAAAGGCAAAAGATAGAACAAATCAGATTTTGATCCCTGCTTTATATTTTAGAGACATTTGACAGATGGAGATTCCATCAATGGGGGTATTCTCCTGTTTCATGAACAGTTTCACATAGAATCATGATTTCCAACCTAATTATTTACAGCTGATGCATGTTTGTAGAGAGCTATTGAAAGACAAAAGAAAAGGAGACCTTGTAAGTCAGAGAACTGTAACAGCTTTCAAAAGTTCGTAAAATCAGTTGCATTCAAAACCACTGTCAGACTTTTAGACTCTGCAGCTCATAATGTCTCCAATTATCTCTGAAGAAAAAAGCATTACTTCCAAAATAACATCTCCTCCTATCATTTATTGTGCCCTCAACTCCAAATATACTTTTCTGATGTATGTCTACAGGCTTTTAAGGGCAGGGCAACTGAATGGTTTTTAGCAGATCTAATTTTCCACTACACAGAAGTCAAAGACTATTTTCCCATTTTACAGGGATTTCTCCCATTAAAAGATTACTATAATGCATAGGCACAGCAAATATGCATTAAGGTTTGACATGTAACCTTCAATCCAGAGCATCTGAACTTTAGAGTGCTTCCTAATGCAACTTTACCATTCTTGTTTTAAAACAGCCTTTTAGTATCAGCAGGTTTATTAAAAATTAGGCATGTGTTGATGATTGAAGTGTTTGGTTTTATTTCCCTTGCTCCTGGATTTATTTAGTATTTAGCATCTAGTTTCCTGCTTCTACTCTGTTAATGCAGATTCTGTTTATGCTCTGTTACTACACTTAGTCCCCTAGACAGGACAGCATTCATACTTCGACATACTCAAAAATTCAAAAAGTCTTTTAAGGGATCTCAAAGTATGAATGAATTTAAGCAGATACTTTCCTGAACAGTAGAGATTTTAAGGACTTCCAATGTTTATTGTTTTCATTATTTTTCCAACACCTCTTACAGGTGATTTCAGAAAGGTCTTTGTGCAATCAGTATAAAGCATATGCCTCACATACAAGTTCTTTGCTAGGCTGGACTACATCACCTGGACATCAATAAAAGAGAGACTTGCAGGGTAGGCAACAGTAAAACTCCCATTGATGGTGATGAGAACAGAACTGAGCTCAGAGTCTGAGACACAGTCACTGCACTGAGCTGCGCGGCATGTGTTAGCCAGCATCATCTGCTACAACAGAGACTCTCTTTCAGCTGTGTTCTTTTATAAACAACAAAAAGATGTAAGTGTGAAATGCTGTAAAAATAGTTCCAAATTTTAAATGTGTTTTATACTTAGAAACAAAGAACTATTAAAAGAACACAGTGAAAGTAAAAAAAATTGAAAGTTAGGAAATGCTATAACTAAAGTTGGTCTCTTCATGTGTAGCTGTTCTAATCAATTGATGACCACCTGTGTTTATTTCCGTAAGTCCCTCCACATAGGATGGACTGAAACTTTGTTTTCTTCTCTGCTTCTGTTGCAATACTTGGGTATCAGGACACAGACCATGCTCTGAAGGAAGAATTCTTTATGCTCTTTTGGGCTTTGTGATAGTCACCACTACATCGCCCCTGAAAAGTGATGATGATCTCCCCATCTGACAACTGGGGAACTGAATCACAAAAAGATTAAGATTAAAACCAGGCACTAACTTTGGAAACAAACAAACAAACTTTTTTGAAGTATTTAGTGCACAAGACGTTAACTAATGAAAGAACAACCCCTAAATACTGTTTGGAGAAGTGTTTTTGCACAGCCCTCAATTCAGGCATCTAGAAAGTGCCACCTACTGAAAAGACAACACACAAAAAATTGTAGAAAGAGCAATTATATCCAGTTCTCCAGCATTCAACTGGTATTAGCACTTTGGGGCTCCTATTATACATTAGAAACATGCCTTCCTGAATGCAAACCTAGGGTAACCTGTTTCATCGGGAACTGTACTTGAAACTCATGCTGCACCCTATGTTGTGTCATGGACCAACAGGTTGGAACAGACCTCTAAAGGTCACCTGGTCCAAAAGTCTGCGCAGAGGAGGGCCAACTTGGACCAGGTTTCCCGCGACCTTGGTCCCGTTGAGTTCTCAATGTCTTCAAAGATGGAGATTTCTCAGCCTCCCTGCACTCCTGTTCCTACGTTTACCTGGCCTCACAGCGAAAATTTTCTTCCCAATATCTAATCTGAATTTCCCTTGTTGCAACTTATGCCCATTGCCTCTTGTCCTACCGCTGTGCACCTGTTGTGGCTCTGTTTCCTCTATACCCCCAAACAGGTAAATGAATTCCCTGAAGACCGAACAAAACTAGCTCTCCCAGCCTCTCCTTTTACATCATAAGCTGTTAGCCCCCTAATTATCTTAGCGTCCCTCATCTGAACTCTTTAAAAAGATGGCACCACACAGGCACAGACGCAAGTTCAGAAGTGAACCTCCAGGGTGACAAATGTAAGCACTTTTAAAATTTTCCCTTTGCTTTGGAAAAATACTTTGGTTTCTACTGGGGATTTTTCTAACACATTTCTTATTGAGCTAAGATTACATTTAAAGATGGCTACAATTAGACTCAAAATTACATGGTGTAGTTCACCCCAGTTAATGCTTGGTTTGCTGAAGCAACAAAATTTCTAGGTGCAAAACAGCCACAACTTCCTTGGTGGGGAAGGAGTTGTGAGGAGAGTACATACACCCTACTGTTCAGGAGAGTTATGGGCAAACAATCCAAATATGAGGACTCATGCTTCCTCTTAACAAGTTACACCAGCAGGTCTCCTAAACTGCTAAACAGAGAATTTTGCCACTATTTGTGTTCACAACAAATCTTAGCTGCACTGCCTGCCCTGTCTTAGGACACAAGTGATTATTTTTGTATTCATGACTTAAAAAAGTTAGACACCATCCTCAAGCTCTGAGGCCAACTGGCACAGCACAGCTTGCTTCCATACAGTGAAAATCTCTTATCCCATAAAAAGAAAGTGCCACATTCAAACTGTCAGCTGGTGATGGACATTCCTTTCAAGCTGGGCTGAACCTAGCCTGTGCAACAAAATCACTGCAGAATTAAAAGAGAGACTGTCAGACTAATCACTTAAATCCCACTTCCTCAGGAAACCAGACAAAAATGGTTTTATATTTCAAATGTAGGGAACAAAAGATGCTGTAGCTAAAATGGGGGAGAGTTCAGAAATCGGACTCTGATGGATGTAGGCCCTTTATCCTAACTTCTATACGTGCCAACTAAAGCTCAGATTGTTTGGAGTCTGAGGTTTGTAAGTTTATACTCTGAACCTAAAGTCAGACCATACTATATCAGTACTCCAGGAAACCAACATTCCTCAAACCCCAGAGAGACTGCATGTGGTTTTGGAGCAACATTTTACTCTGGCCACTCCAAGAAGTCTTTCACTTACTAACCAGGCAGCAGCAGCGTCAGCAGTAAACATGAGTTTACGTCATGGATTAAATCCCCAGTGCCGGCCTGTTAATTATACTGAATTTAGTAAATCACTTGTACCATGCTAGTGGACATAGCATAGAATATTTTTTGCTGATGGGAAAATTCAGAATCCAAGCTTGCAGCAAGTGAGAACAGTCTGTACTGCTTCTGCCATGATTTTCAAATGGCTTGAGTGTTGTCTGTGCCAGGAGACACTCCATAGCTCTGCATAATGCATCTATTATGAAATTAAAAGTATTTTCTAGTATAATTTTTAATGTCAATTTAACTAGCTTCACCTGCCAGGAGGCTCAGAAAATTTCCAACTCTTTGGATTGTTAAAGACAGCAGTCATTTTTCAGAACTGATCATCTCGTGGACAAATAAGTGAGAAATAAACAGCTAGGTGTTCCCATATTACAAAATTGATTTATTAACTTAGCAAAGATTGACCTAACAAAGTTAATTCTTTAAAGTCCTGCTCTACTGGATGCCACAGTAAGATCAAACATGCTGTCACTAGATAATCCACTTCTTTCATGCAGGTACACCAGACTGTGTCCTAATTCCACTGAAAAAGCCAGTAATTTTACCCTTCGTGGCACATTTTTTACAGCCCAGGTCTTCCCCATACCATGTCATCTTTTTTTTACTGTATTTTGTAAAATAAAATACTGGAAGTCATAGGAACTAAAGGCCTTTTTTTCCTTTTGCAAAACCCAATGTCTCCTCAGGTGCCACAACACAATGAATAACAGGTTAGATATCTATACATGTCCATATTAATTAGAGATACAAGTGCTACTCAACATGCTTTAAAGATGGACAGTTTTTGAACATAACAAAACAAAACATGATTTAGGTAGCATGCTGTAATTGTAATTAAAAATTGAAACACGCTTACTCTGGAAGATATTAAAACTCCAGCACAGAAAATTTTGAAGAGCAGGACAAACAGTTGTTGGGACTGGTTTACGAACAGGCAATTGTCATCTTTGGGACAGAGATTGTCACTGTGCCGGTGTCCAAAGCAGTAAACCAAGCCACATCACATCACAGACCCAACCATTACAATTTGGTCATCTATACTGAATTTATTTAAATTACAAAATCTGCTTCTGGTACACTTTAGACACAGGCCAATAAGCACTCTCCCAACAATTCCCAGGCACAGCTAATGAGATAAGATGGACTGGGGACTACTCCCATGGCCAGTTTAGAAGTAGTAACCTTCTTTTAAAGGTTAAGAAAGCTTTATAGAATGGATGTGAACAGATGGTGCTAGCTGGTCTGGCCGCCAAGAATGGACTTTGGCACCATTTTGTTCACGAGCAAGGATGTAACATTTAGGTCCCTTTCAGCCCCTTTTCTCAGGTTCTACAGTTATGATTGTGCACTGGTTTTGTAGGCCATGAGAAGAAGATTTACAGCAATGCTAAACATAACACAATCGAAATGCTTAGCACAAAGAAAAACAACACATACAGACACATCTTTCAGTTACGCTTTTAATACCTGATGTCACAATGACACCCTGGTCCACAACTGAAGTGATGGGCATAAGCACAAAACAAATCGACTTTCCTAAGAACTTCTCCAAATGCTTGCAAAGTGCTGAAAGGCAGCCAAAAATTGATAGGCCAGTGTTCAGTTAAAATAAATTACTGCAGCTCTGCCGCTGACACTGAACCTATGACAATTTTACAAACCTGATCCATCCGGTCCCCTGATCTGCCCTTAGCTTCTGTTTTGAAGATTTAAAACTTGAGAGAGACTGGACTATAATTGGGAATTAGACTGTGGCCCCTTCAAGAGAATTATTCCTCGTTTACAAAAAATTAAACGACAACATTTCAAAGACTACTAGGTAAGTACTTACTGCCGCTCTTTTATTATGTATCAAATATTTATTTTATTGACTCTGAAGCAATTCAGTTTTGTTTGCAGTATTGAACATCAACTCCCTCTACAGCAATTAATGGAATTTTACTATTGACATATTGGTTACCATTAAAAACAGTATCAGAGGTTACGTTCTAGAAAAGATTTATGATAAAAATGTAGGAGAAAGAAGGAAATATTTCAGATGAAGATTCCTTAGATGGACATTTTTCAAAATTAAGCTTAGCCGTTCATGTCTGTACCACAGCCATAGTAATGATGACTTCTTAACTACAACAGCTCATAATAACTATCACTCTATTATTTTTAAAAGAAGTACTTTTTTAAAAATAATAGAGTGATAGTTACTATGAGCTGTTGTAGTTAAGAAGTCATCATTACTATTTATTAGTAAATGGTCATCACATTGTAAAGTCACTAAAGCTGTGTGACAATCACATTCAAACCTCTTAATATTTTGATTCATTTCAGGTTGGAAACTGAAAATCATTAAGAACTTTCAAAAGACTTTTTTTTTTTAACTATTTGTTAGGTCCTACATCAATCCAACCCAAGGTGACTGTAATGAATTCCCATCCCACTTTTTTGAGTAAATTCCCAGCCAGAACCCGAAAGCTGTGCATTTCTCAGAGCAAAATCACAGCCTGGATTTACTTTCTCTAGACAAGCATTGAAAGCACAGCACAGGACTTTAGGAGACCTCAGTTTAGGTCCCTACTTTCCTACAAGACTCCCCCACAATCTCGGGCAAGTTACTAAGGCTTAGATCTTAGAGGGTATTTAATTCACTTTGATTTCAAGCAGAGTCTATATGTGGCTATATCTTAACTGCAGCATGCCAGGCTCATCAAAGTGAGACACAGACAAGCACTCTCCTTGTATATTCCATAAGCAGCCATGACCCTGATTTGGACAAGCTGTTGAGGGAGAGCTCCAGAGCACTCTGCTGAGCAGCACGGTTCTGGTTGTTCTGTAAACAGGAGGGCAAACTCTGTCCAAACCTGCTTATGTGCACAGTTTTTCCAGGCTTTCCCATAGTCACAGCGGCATGGGACAGACCACATGCCTGCAGGTGATTTGACAATACATCTGGTCAATTGGGAGACAGGTGCAATTCATTTGTATATCCCAAAACAGAGAACAACATGCAGCATGTGGCTGACTCTACACCAGAGTAAGAGCACTTTGCTTCCTGCCAGCCAAATCTCCAGAAATATTTTAGGGTTGGGATTATTCTGGGCTTAATTCTATTAGGAACTATTTGACTCCTATTCAAAGCTAGCCAAGGCCAGTGCCAAAGACTGTGACTTCTTATAATGCCCAGGGAGTGAAATGGATCAAATATCAAACTTATCTTCCAAGCTGCCAGTCCCTCACAGAACCCACTCGCTCACTCACACTCACTCACAGATATGGACTTTGACTATGAGATGACTATTCACTTGGTTCTGCTATTGCACTATCTTTCAACTAGCTGAAACATTACTTGGTCCAATACTTCACAAAGTCCCCATAAAAGACATAATATTTTCTTGAAAGCAGCTGAAATCAAAAATTCAAATTGAAGACTCAAAACTTGCCTGTAATGAATCCTCGTGTTCAAATGAAGGGAGGACGAGCCTATAGTCCCACATTCAGGGTACTGCACTGGCATTCAAGAGTCCAAGAGAATTATTTCATGGCCAGTTGAAGTGTACAACCATGGTCCCCACACCAACCTCTCAACCGCACATATCCAACTGTCCCAAATCTTGCCCTTGTGTCAGCACTGAAAACTAACATCGCTAAAGCCATACAAAAATAATTTCCAGATGGATCAATGGGATGGATGATCTGACTCACCACATACCCATACAATTGCTAGTATCAACTAAAGAGAGAAGCTGAGAAAGAGTTGGTGGTGGGTAGTACCAGGGACACCTCTTTTGGCATTTCAAGAAATTTGAAATCATATCTCAAGACTTGTGTCCTCCTTTCCCAGAGATCTCCTGGGAGACCTTCCACATTCCCCTTGATCTCTCTGTGCCTCAGCTTCCCAACGGTACCTTCCTCATGGAAACATTTTGAGGGTATGTACACAAGGGCTGACACCCCTTTGGACTGACGCTGCATAAATAAGATGCAACTTCACAACAAATTGAAAAGTACAAACAGATGCCTGAAACCAAGAACTTTTGAAATAACTGGAGAATATATGGTAGATCATGTAGTGTGCTGCCCTGTGCTACTGTTCCAATGTCAGAGGAGGAACATAAATCAGAGTGGAAGCACAGCAGCAGCTCTACTCTATGCTGATACCTCATGTGACTTGGCATCCTTTCTTTCAGTGGAACTGGAAAACAAATTTCTTGTTTGGCTATAACTTTACATTTTCCACATTTTCAGAGTTTAAAGTAAGCTCTTACTGTATTTCAACTGTTTTCAATGATTGCTGTGTGTATGTGTGTTCATAGACAAACAAATGTGTGCACCTGCACATTCTCAGGTATGGAAAAGGGCCAAAGACTAAAACTTGCCCAACTCCCTTACAAACAGACCACGCTGAGTCAGGTAAGTAGATATTATCAGGTAGCCTGTATTCGTGAATTGGAGCTATCAGAAAAGCAGAAAGTATCTAAAACCATTAGAAGCTATTTTCATGGCTTTATGCCTAAAATCATAACACAATTATGTTGAGTCTTTCCCATCTTATCTCGCCACTTTTTCTCCAGTTCTCTTCATGGATTTAGGCTCATTTTACTGTAATAGGAGTACATCCATCTGACTTCTAAGTGGGTACACTGATGACAGCAAAACCTTATCTATGTACACTAAATATTTGTTGGTATTTGTTTCCTAAGACAGCAGAGACACAGATAAAGCCACCCAAAAAATAAAATAAACAAACCACTCCAAAACACTCTCCAGACTGTGAACCAAATCAGAGGTCAACAGATCTATCGAGGTTTATGACTTTACATGTGAAAGGAAAAATGAGCTGCTAGTTAGTCTGCAATATCAATATTGAGATCTTGTTATTAGTATGGGCCTCTACACAATTCCTCTTTTTGACAGAGATAACAAAAATATTGCCGTTTCGTCTCCTCCCTACAAGATACATTCATTCTCTTTTACTTTCTCTTCTTGAAGGCAGAGGAAACACACTAATCAATAGAAAAACTAATAGGTGCTCGGGGGAGGGAGGGGGGGGAGTTATCACATCACAGAAACCCCAAATATCTGAAAGTTTAGTTTCATATGTAGCAAGTGCATTACTGCCAGCCATGCTCTGCTATGCCACGAAATCCCTCTGGCCTGTTACCGTTTTCATTATTCCATCTCAGGGAAAGTATTAGCAAAGCAGTGGTATTAATGCAGCAATTTGCATCAGCAGTGGCCAGCCAAAGGGAGGCAAAATATCCTCTCCGACGCAAAAGGGGAAGTAGCACACCGAGGGGCGCTGGGCTTGCCAAGCTCCCACAGCTCGGCCGGAGCAGGGACCCCAAACCCACCCCTCCCCGCTGCTGCCCGGCGCTGGGTACCTCCCTCTGAAGATAAACCGGGAAAGCATCAGAGTCCCCCTTTCCCTCTAACCCGCTGCACAAAGCACGGACACCCCCACATGAACCCCCCCAGCCGCGCCGCTCGCTGTCACTCCAAAAAGCCAGACTCCTCGGCAGCCGCCCGCAGCCCCGCCAGCCCCGCCGGGATGCCCAGGCCGGAGGGACCCGCTGCCTCCACCGGCTCCAACGCCCGGCGGGGCGAGCCCAGCCTCCCCCGCCCAGCCCAGGGCCGGGGAGCGCTGCTCCCCTCCCTCTCTCCCTCCACCCCGGCGCAGCGGCCGCCACCCGAGCCCCGCCACCCACCTCTGTCTCCCGCCGCTTCCCGCAGGCTCCGCTCGCCGCCGCCGCCTTTGTGCTCCCCGCTCGCCCCGGCGACGGGGACTCGCTCGGCTGCCCGGCGGTGCCGCCCCGGAGGAGGGACCGCAGCACCCGGGTAAGGCGCGGCGGGGCGGGGCAGCCGCCCCGGGCCGGCGCTGAAGCTGGAGCTGGAGCTGTCCCCGTCCCTGCCTGACCCGCCTCCCGCCGGCGCATGGCGGCGGCGAACCGCAGCGGCGGCGGACCGGCCTCCGCCTCCCGACCGCCGGGGGGAGCCGGGCAGCGCCGCCGCCCCCCCGCATCACCGGGGCCGGTAGCCGCGTGATCGCGGAACGGCCCCGGCGGCGGTTGGGCCCCGCGGCCTCGCGGCCTGAGTCAGCGCGAGGAGGCGGCCCGCTGAGGTGATCCCGCGGCCGAGGGGGGCNCGCATTTCAGTAAATGTCAAAAATGTTTAACAAAAGGAGGCGTCTTTATTCAGTTTTGTAGATGGGAAAACCAGAGAGCGGACAAATTCAGCCCAGAGTGCTGGGCAGGTCCTTGAAAGGCCGCGACTGAAGCTAGGGTACCCAGAGCACAGCACCCATGGCCACAGGAAGCACTTCTCTCGGCATCATCTGCTTTATCCCTGGAAATAAATGCGATGAAATCAAGTATTTCCACCAGATAGTGGTTCCCTTCCATTAAAATCACAATCTAAACTCCTTTTACACTGAGTGCCTCACACAATTAAATAGGCAAGTGTATGTCCGTGATAAAAATTCACTGCTAGAGGAATCTTAAGGCTTTTTCCAGTCTGTTTGCAGAAGGCAGAAGAGGGCGGTGCTAAGTGCAAAACAAATGAGCAGGCAACCGAGTAACACGGAAAAAAGATGACAAAGAATATGCACAAAAAAAGGATCAAAGTTCACGAGTGGAAGAAGAGCCTGCTAATTTTAGGCTTGAAAACAAGTTTTTCAGAGCAGGATTTTGTGCATCTATGTGTTCCAGTCCCCAAAACATACATGCAGCTGAAGCCTGGGAAGAGTTCCTTGTTGCGTAATTAAGCCTTCCGTTTTCTGTTAACTTTCCAGTTATACTGTTAAAACGATCTCAGTGTAATCTCTGTATCATCACCCGATTGTAATGCTTCAAACTGTTTTTCTCCAGCACTTCTGTAGTTCGGTTAACTCTGTCTTCACGTTGGCTAGTCTTTGTACAACGGAACCGCTGGCTGACAGGGCCTGGTGCACGCTCACAGACTCGAATCCCTGCTTCTTGTTCGCCATTCACAGTTACACAGCTACACTAATGAGTTCACCTCAGTTTTAGAACAAAAAAGTCAGTGAAGACAGTTTCTGCCCGGGCACAACAAACAAGGGTGTTTACTTAGTCACAAAGAGAAAACAATATGCAACTGAGCCCAGAAATACCTGCAGTTTCGTTTCCCAGGCATATCGTATCTAACCCTTTGTCAGTGGGCAGCCAGTAGGCAATGCGACGTGCTGGTAAATAATCCCATCCCTGATGAAAATACAAGAAGCTGTGTCTGTGCCGGCTGTGGATCCCGACCAATGCTCTGCCCACCACATTTGCGTGGAATACGATCCCGTATTGTGTTCCCTCTGAGGGGGTGGTATCCTCCAGCCATCACCATCCCGAACTGCTCTAACATACTGTTCCATTACAGTCTTTCACTACTGTACTAAAATAAAAACATGATCGTAACACACTGAATCAAAACCGCTGTCTTTTCACAGTCTCAACAACACCCACCCGTCTCTGCTGCTTTCAGAAATGCAGAAGCTAGAGCCTCAGCATTGGAAGTACTGTATTGTGTTTAGTTATTTATCACGTCCAACCATCTGCTGCTTGACGTAAAATAACCCACAGAACATTTTTAATGGTTCTATGTGCGAGGTCATGTTTTCTCTTCCTACGGTGCAGTGTAAATATAGCCGTGATACGCACAAGATGCTGTGGAAAGCACCAAATGCTTGCACAGCCACAGTAAGCTTCCATTAACAGCAGGGCACCATCTTCATCCTTATGTGCTTTTTCACTCTGCTCTTACTGATGGCGTGACCTCGGTGAAGGGCGGTGTTCCTCAGGTTATTTCTCTGGAACAACCTCTGCCAACTGATTCCGAAATCCTTACTTGTCTTGTGCTGCACTTCAGCTCTTAACTATTCTCACCAGTTACATAGAGGACCAAGCACTAGGACATAATATTCCATACCATCCAAGCCTTAGCATGGTCACAGTTGTGGTTTTGGCTCAGCCCAGTGCAGAGTTTGGAGGACAGTATGGTCAGGGACGGTTCCTAAAAAGTAATCTGGAGTTACCCACAAAACTAGGTGGCTGGAGGAGAACGGTCAGGAGGCATGCTCTGCCCTTGCAAGAGAACAGTCCCTGGTGGTGTCATTTCCACCCACTCAGGAATCATGAAGTTCTGAACCCTTTTCTTCCTGTAACTTTTCCCCGTTAACAGGTTTCTTTCTGGAGGCATTGCATTGGGCAACACAAGTTTGTTTCCCAAGGAATTAACACTGTCCACAAACTTTCGAAGGACCTGCTCATGGAAGCTTTTTCTTTCCTGTCCTTCACTGGTCTGTTTATATCCATCCATTATTGCCTAACTCGTGATTCCTGTCCCAAAGAGCTTATGGTGTACATATTCACTCTGTGTTTGTGCAGTTCTGGCACAGTGGAGTTCTAGCCTATGATCTGGGCTCATAGTTGCTGTGAAAATACAAGTAAGAGGAAAGTTGAACTGTGTAGTCTTCTGTAAATTAATAAAACTGGCTTTAAAAAAAAAATGAAGTCTACAAGCAGAGAAGAGTTTAATAAAACTTAAGAACAGATTCCTATGGAACAGTATGTAAGTTCATACAGGGGAAAAACAAAGGCCTTCAATTCTAGCTTGGGACACCAGATTTTCCTGGCAAGCATGTTGCCAGTGTGCAAAGTAATCACTTAAACCAAAAAGTTAATTATTTAATGCATTATCAGTAATGTCTGGCATTTCCCCCACTAAAACTGGAGTTCATGTTCAGGCACATTGTAGCTGGTTATGAATGACTGCAATTGTTACTGCATGATTCAGTAAATAGAAAAGTTCAACCTAATGAAGTTCAACAAGGGCAAGTGTAGGGTCCTGCACCTAGGGAGAAATAACCCCATGCACCAGTACAGGTTAGGGGCTGACCTGCCAGAAAGCAGCTCTGCAGAGAGGGACCTGGAAGTCCTGGTGGACAACGAGTTGATCAGGAGCCAGCAATGTGCCCTTGTGGCCAGGAGGGCCAATGGCATCCTGGGGTGCATTAAAAAGAGTGTGGCCAGCAGGTCGAGGGAGGTCATCCTCCCCTTCTGCTCTGCCCTGGTGAGGCCACATCTGGAGAACTCTCTCCAGTTCTGGGCTCCCCAGTTCAAGAAAGACACAGAACTACTGGAGAGAGTCCAGCATAGGGCTACAAAGATGATCAAGGGAATGGAGCACCTCTCTTATGAGGAAAGGCTGAGACCTGGGTCTGTTTAGCCTGGAGAAGAGAAGACTGAGAGGAGATGTCATCAATGCTTGTAAATATCTAAAGGGCGGATGTCAAGAGGATGGGGCCAGACTCTTTTCAGTAGTGCCCAGCGACAGGACAAGTGGCAACGGGCACAAACTGGAACACAGGAAATTCCATCTCAACATGAGGAAAAACAACTTTGAGGGTGACAGAGTACTGAAACAGTCTGCCCAGAGAGGCTGTGGAGTCTCCATCTCTGGAGGTATTCAAAACCTGCCTGGATGCATTCCTGTCCAGCGAGCTGTAGGTGACCCTGCTCTGGCAGGGGAGTTGGACTAGATGATCTCCAAAGGTCCCTTCCAACCCCTACCGTTCTGTGATTCTCTGGTTCTCTGATTCTGTGAAAGTTGAACTTTTAGCTTTTCATTTATAATGAACTCATAAGCAAAGATGCCTCTGGATTCTGGTGCTGACTTTCTCTGTATTAGCATTAAACTCAAAGTAGCCCAGGCAATAAAAATTAAGAGTTGATCTAGTTTTATTCCAGCATAAACATCAGAAAATAGTTGGACTCTGATCTTGTAATTGCCTAATTAAGTGCCCCACCATCGTAACAAAGGAATTGTTCTACTAACATAAGTAGATATTTTTATAGAGTACCTACAGTCACTTGTGATAATCTACTGAATTCTCTGTCTGGTTCACATTATTTTTTCTCTGTCTTTTTCTTTTCCCTTCAAGTCCAATTATCTAGTATTTCATTTTGTCCTGCATTTGAAGGCTGGGAGGAGTGCTGGTTTTTGTAGCGTGTAAATCCTGGCATTTAATCTGCCTCTTGGCACTTGATTTATTTTGAGAACTTTTTTTTAAAAAAGTAGAAGTTACTTAGTTGCAGAGATTTCTAAAACATTTGGCCCCATTGACTTGAACTTGTTGCCAGTTTTGTCTGTCCTGCTGGTTTTGCGGTGTCTCTAGTCCTGGGATAGACTGTTCCCACTGTTTCATTATCAGGTGCTCGAAGATCTGAGTAGTAAACAACTTACTTTGAAAAGTGAAAGAATGCTGTCTTTGTCCAACATAAAGCCGTACAGGACAAACTTTATACTTTATTCCCTATGAAACCATCTTGCTTTTGGCAGTGTGTTCTATCTGTCACATTTAGGCTGATGCTTCTGGCCTGCACCAGCCGTCCAGTCTGCCCTGCCTGAGCTCCTCGCACTTCGCCAACTTCACCTTCTGGATTTTGCTTTCCATATGGTCACGGTTCCTGAGTATTGTAATTGCCTTCTGACAGCCACGCATGCCAGCCAGTACACTTCTGACATCATTTCTTAGCTTACTTCTGTGGCCTCACTGTTAAGAGGTGACATTATGACATCATCCTGAGGCGGACTGTGATGTCATCAGCAGTACTCTAAAGTTTAAGTCATCAATGAGGGAGGAGAGTGACAGGTGAAAAGGGAGACTGAGAGGATCATTTTGTCAAATGATAAAATGTGGGATTGTGATTTTCCAGGAACTGCTGCAGCTGGAATTAGAGGCAGGACAGGAGGCACTGGTCATGTACCACAATGCTCATCTGTAACGATAACACGCTTATCAGCTCTTATGCCGTCAAGGCTTGCATTGCTTAACCAAACTTGATTTTGAACCAAGTAATTTTGGACTTGGTTTTGTGACAGATACACTGTTCCCCCCCCAAAAAAATATAGTCCCAAAAAGGGGATCTGTAGCCAACGAACTACCAGACAAGGTTTTTTTCCTTCTCAGAATATAACAAGTCTTGATGATGAAAGTTCTCAAAAGAGCCTTTCTTTTTCTTCTATATCCACATCCAGCCTTGCAAAACCATGAAAACCTCAATGCTTCCTTTGTATCCTAGGAGCTCTTTCCACAGTCAAAACTCAGTTCTCTGCTACAAAATACTTGGCTACTGAGAAACAGAGGCATCTATTGACTCCTATGATCCAAACATGGCCAAAGCAAAAGAATATAGGAATATTTAAATTAGGAACAAGAGAGGCTAAATATATCAGCCCTGCTGCAGGTCCACTTGCGCCAGTCCAATCTCATCAGAAAGTAATTGAACTCCAAATCTGTAAATAACCAAGCTTGAGCTCTCTAAATGTAATCTTAGAAAGCTTAGAAAATCTTGAGCCCTGATAAAGCAAAGCAATCACAGTGTATGAGATTAAGGACGTAACAGTGAAATCATCAACATGTTCTTTCTTCAGCCAAAGCCCAGAATTCCTGCACAGGCATGTTCAAACACAGACCTGTACTCTGCTGAGGCAAAATACATACTGATGTTTAAATACACACGCATACAAGAAATGGGAGATCATACACAGCTCCATGGAAAACCCCTCTGTCTTGTTTTGGACTGAAATGCTTTCCAGCACTAACACTAGCTTTTCATCAGTCCAGTACATCTATGCATGACTAGCAAAGCTTTTGCCCAGAATACTGTTTTCAAAGCACAGCAAAACAAAAGCAGGATGACCAGTATTATTTGTTTAGAACAAAATAGTACAGAACACACTTTGAGAACTTCAAACAAAGCTGCTCTACTTCCCAGAGTATAATCTTTTTTTTTTTTTACTATTGCTGCAAGTCTTGCAACCTAAAATAGCAGTCTCAGTCCTGAAGAGGGAAAGATATTCTCAAACCAACTCCTTCTGTTGAGAAGGTTGTTGCTTTCTTCTCAGCCTCATATCTGCAATTTCTACGTCAGACTGTCTACCAATATTGAATTATCCTTGCAAACAGGTTCTGAAAGTTATTGCTTGGGGGTTGTAAAGTAGTACATCTTGATTAGTTCACTGTATTGTTCCCTCCTTACTATGCAAACTAGTCCCTCTCTTGTAGCCAGCAAAGACATAACAGCTATAGCCAACTTAAGATAATAGAAAGATAAAGAGATATTTTGTAGAAAGCTTTTTCTTATGGTAGGCTAAGCATTAAGTGCAAATAGAGCTCAGCTCGAAGTTCATTCTCTAACTCCACTGAGAGAGTAAAGTGTCTAAAATCAGTTTTATAATAAAATAACAATATTTGGCGTTTCTCACTGTGACAGGTGAGAAACACACAGCCAGTGTGTGGCTCCTGGTGAATGAAGGGGCACCCTGTCCCTTGCTTGTAGTTAAGAGAAGCAGGTTTACTTGGCTTTGAAGTCAGAAAATTCTGCACTATCTCAGGTACTGTCATTAGTTCAGGCTGTCATATAAACTGGATGAAAAGGGTTTTAATCTCCCCTCAAGAAAGAGGCAGATGGAGGATTGTGAGCAGGCTGCCAGGAGGAGAGGCAGACCCTGCCTGCTTTCTCGCACACGAGTGAACTAATGGGGAAGGCCTCTGCAAGCTTTGCCCAAAAGTTCCATTCTTCAGCCCTACCTTATTAATTTTGTGAAAATTTTGATGAAAAAAAACGAGATAATCCAACCCTTTGATACTGTTTTTTGTTGTTGTTTTTTTTTTCTCTCACTAAGACACAGCTTTCTTGAATATTTGAAGTCGTAGAATGTGACCAGGTTAGGGCATTTTTTAAAAACATCTGTGTGTATCATTTAAAAGGGCACTTTTCCACTTTTCCCAATTCAGCCTGGGCAGCAGGTGTAAATCACAGAATCACAGAATCATAGAATGGTTTAGAGTTGGAAAGGACCTTGAAGATCATCGAGTTCCAATCCCCCTGCCATAGACAGGAACACCTCCCACTAGACCAGGTTGCCCATGGCCACGTCCAGCCTGACCTTGAACACCTCCAGGGATGGGGCCTCAACAACCTCTCTGGGCAACCTGTTCCAGTGCCTCACCACCCTTACAGTGAAAAATTTCTTCCTAATCTTTAATCTAAACCTGCCCTCTTCCAGTTTCAAGCCATTCCCCCTCGTCCTATCACTACACGCCCTAGTAAAATGTCCTTCCCCAGCTCTCCTGTGTGGATCCTGCACCTCCAACTGAAGGGCGCCCGCTTTCCCTCCCCAAAGCTTCCTGTAACAGCCAGGCAGGCGCAAGGGTGCAAGTCTGTTCAAGAGCTTTGGCCCTCAGGTCTTTCCACACTGTCTTCTCATTCCTT
This sequence comes from Anarhynchus alexandrinus, assembly GCA_008711295.1. Taxonomy (NCBI): domain Eukaryota; kingdom Metazoa; phylum Chordata; class Aves; order Charadriiformes; family Charadriidae; genus Anarhynchus; species Anarhynchus alexandrinus. Next base: position 354,433 of record VUYV01000351.1, on the reverse strand, counting down.
CTTGTGTGCCAAGCTGTGAGGACACCTTCATCTGGCAGCACGGATTTCAGGTCTCTCTGATCTTTAACCTCTAGACTCAGTATCAGGTGATCGGGGGGGGGGNGGGGGGGGAAGTGAGACACTGTTTTGGGATAACCTGTCTTAGAGGCATTTTCTTTGCAATTCCATTCTTGGGGGTTTTAGTGATTACGGTTTATACCAAGGACTGTGCTTGTTCTGGATCTGAAGTACAGTCATCCTTTGAATACTTGTGACAACAATTTCTTTAGGCAAAATTTGAGCTGTATGGAACAATGATAACATTTAAAAATGTATTTGGCTTAAGCAAATGATCTTTTCAGTCTTGCTTGCTGTGAAAGCTGACAGTCTTACTGTTGTGGGCTGATTTGTTCTCTGAACTATATCGTTACTGATAAAGTTAATGATCAAGATGGTGTTGAAATCCTAGAAACAAGTTGAGGCACAGAAATAAACCCTGCACACACAGTCACAGGAAAATAAATTCTCTTTAATTACTTGCATCATGCCTGGGCAATTAATCAGTAAATAAGGCGGTTTACTGCAGTCTTTCTCTTATCTAAGCAGTTGACTCTCCTGGTTTAGGCTGAGGACTTGTATAAAACTCTCACTCAGGTACGTTAAAGCAGGAACATTGTCATTTATTTCAGTTTTGTACCTGCTATCTTTCTTTACGTCTTCTGTAAGGACATGCTTGTCTATGTGACATTATCAGAGGAATTGGCTTCATTTTTATGATTTCTACATCTGGAGGGAAATATAGTTAATAGATGCTATCAGCTTTGCAAAATCATGAAAATAGTACTTCGTTTTATTCCAGTTTCATGTTCAAATTTCTGAGTAGGAGAAGTGTCCCTCATAACTCGGTAGTAAATCAAAATATTCCCTCAAAATATTCTTGGTGTCGAAATGAGTGTAGTCTCTCCATAAATGTTATAGCACTGCAATTCCTGAACATAGCAATGGATGTTATTTTAGAACTGCAATTAAGCAGCATTTCATCTCCATCTGTCTAAAAATAATTATTTGGAAAACTAAACTTAACTTTGCTGTGACAAAGAGTATATCAGCCAATGTGGATTCAGAAAATGAAGTATTTAATGGAGGAACTATAGTCTGTGGATTGAAAGGAAGCATTTCATTTTTCTGATTTTTGCTGTTGTGTTGAAAGCTGAGCAAAAATTAGAATTTTACTCTAATGGAAATTTTCAGTATCCAGATATTAATATTTGAACAAAGACTCTGAAATATAAAAGACTCTTGAAGTATAAAATGCACAAAAGTTTTTGCAAGTGAAACACCTGTCTTAAAAGGGGGTTATTCTGGCTATGTAATCTGGCCAGAAAGTAAGGGGTATTTGAATGGGTCTCAGGAGGCAATGATCCATTATAAGGACATCTAATTCAATGTTGAACTGAGAAAGTTGAAACGATTCCAGTTAATCCAGTGTTAAAATACTGTAAATGAATGTGTAATCAACTCTGCCTGCTCTACATATCATTCTCTAGATCCTGCCCTTACATAAAAGCCAATGAGGGTCAACTCTGTGTCCATGTATTTCTGTTCACTATTTGAGAAAAGCTTACAAGCATTTGTGCGTACATACAAGAACTTTAAATTTAAAAGAAAAAAAATCTGTTTCAGAGTTATTTTGAGAAAATGGCTGCATTCAAGGATTAGCACTCCGTGAAAATCATTTATCCCTGTTCTATTAATTTGGCAGAGGTGTTTCTTAAAACAAGCATTTTGCATAAGTCTATGGAAATCATTTACTTCAGTTAAATTAGTGGAATCCATTCCGTTAGATGTAGCATGTTCTGGGGTAGAAAGCCTTTGTCCTGGTGGTCTGTATGCTTTACATATTCTGTTATGCAAATCTGAGAATTCATCAGAGAATTTGCCTCATTCCTGCTACGCTCGTAACAATTTACCATACAGTTTATCTACTGCAGACAAATCTATGTACCGTAAACAGTCTCTCAAACCTAGCAGCTTCTGCCTACAAAAGCAACATGAGCTTGTTTTACTGTTATTTGCACGTCAGCAATATTGCGTTCAGCGTATCATGCGCAAAAAGAATTCCCATGCCAGTGAGTTTAGAGTCTGAAAAGTATCAGGCCTGATGCTCAGTTCACACAAATAGACATAATCCCATACAAGCCAGTGAACTCAGTATTACACAAGCGAAGGGTCTTGCTCATTGTTTCAAGCAGGTGGAAATTTTTTTTTTAAAAAGCAAGACTAGGAACAGGCAAGCAGATAGTGCTTTGTATCAAGCTCTGCCATAGTACAAGAAGAGACAAAGGCCTGATCAGAAAATACAGAAAATAATTCTATTTAATAGAATAAAAAAAACAAATCATACCCACAGGTAGCTCAGAGTCACATCAAGGTACATGTCTGCTTCTGATCTGAACTCTTCAGACACCCTGTTTTTCCCCATACCCACCCCCACACTGCAATTTGGGCACAAACAAAAAAGCCTCCCTGTGCAGTCATCCCGGTGCTATCAGATGCCCCTCCCCGGCAGCCCTGGGTGACAGCCCGGCTCGTTCACCCTGCGTGTTTTGCATGTTGCTTGCATGGGGTAGGCATCATGCTCATTGCTCATCTTCCTTGTCCAGGTTAGATGTAATTTATCCTGTGTAATTCTGCTTCCTGTGGCAGATTCAGTTTGATAGGGTTTTCTCACTTTCTGTTTCATACTGCTAACGTGTCTGAAGAGACATAGGCACAGCTTAGTGCAAACATGGTTTTGCCTGCAACATCTTTGGGATTCTTTTATCATTAGTGGTTTGCTAATTTTCCATTATCTCCCTTCACGTTTTAAATATAGCACATCCACATTACAAATTCTTCCTTGTCCTCTTCTTCTTGTCTTTCTACATTATGAGAAATCCAGGACAAACAGCATAATAATGATATATAAAAATGAATTCAACATTTTGCCCAAATAAAACATAAACTGATTGTTCTTAAAGTATAATCTTACTGCAAGAATGCATTATCCTCAGTTCTTTCAAAGCTACAGTCCAAGTTCACGTAACGTGTTTTGGTTACCCGGGAGACGTTCTTGTTCAGAATCTCACCTGAATGCAGATCTGAGTTTTCCCAAAGTTTGGAAAGGAAAGATCACATCAGTAGTATTGCTTTACATGTGTTTCATTTTCAGATTTTATGCTGTCCTTTGCAAATTAGAGTTCCTTCCCTGTTTATTTTACTGGCATTTTGAATTCCCAGGTATCTTTCCGTCTGCATAGCTCAGCTACTGGAATTGGCTGTCCAAACCCAGCCCCCGCCAACAGCAGCCTACCTCACCCTCATTTCAGACTGCCCATTTGACTTATCCACCTGTCCTGTTTACATGACATTGCTAATATCAAACTCACTGTAAAGGTTAGATCTTCAGTTTGTAAAAGTTGACGTACCTTCATGGAAATCTTGCCCTACATCTGCCAGACCCAAACTGAAAAGCCAGCAGGCTCTACCAACCAGCTAGCACCACTGAGGAGCTACATGCAAGTTGCCATAGACTCCTAGGTCAGGAGGGTACCTCCGCAAACCATAGTGTATATCGTATGCTGCACTGTGTAGGTTGTATGGAAACACCTGAGTGGGATTTACGTGAGATAGCAGTATAGCTATGCCAACATTATACTCCACCCAGGCTAATACATCTCCTGTGAAACCTACGCAGAGCTGTACGGTGACTCCAATAGTTCACCTAAACGGATGTGTCTACGTGGCATTGCTTGGTGCTGCGTAGAAATGCTGTGGTCCTACCTGTGATTTCAGACACATCACCCTCTAAATATTCTGTCCCACCATCACTATAAGAGTAGGTCACTGCTGAGGAGTACAGTCTGGAGTCACTTGGGAAATCATTAGGTTGTTTCCTGGATCTGTGTCTTTTTCCTCCTTCACCAATTGTTCACCAGTGGCAGCTCTATAACCAGGGTGGGAAGTGCCCTTCTCCCTCTCTCAATACTTCTCCTGAATGGTTCTTCTGTCCAATTCGTGGCTGTGTCCCAAGACGACCACCTCACCTCAGCACCTCAGATGTGCTTTCTGCCTTTGGCAGCAAGGGCATATGGGCATGTTTTCCCTAGCTTGGGACATGCCTCTCATTTCACGTTTGTCACAGCTTTGCTGATTCTGTTCCTATTGCCCAGGTCAAGTGCCAAATTTCTAAATTTTTGTGCTGTTTCCAACCTTATCCTGCTAGTCCTGGCCAAATGTGAGGGCCAGGAGTTTCACAGAGCCACCCAGTTTTTCACAGCAATAATAATACCACAGCAGACATATAGTAACACAGTGTCCAAAGGGTGACACTTGGACATGCTGTGCTGGGTACCAGAAGGTGGACAGGAGTTAACCACCACCTTATCCTGTTTTCCCAAAGACTAACCAGGCTTCAAGCTAGGCCTGCCCTAAGGCACTGGAGTTAAAAAGCAAATGAACAATGAAATTCCTACGTTTAGATTGCGAGTCCAGACGTTTCGAATCCAACCAGGATCTTTCATCAATGGAATCTGAAAGAAACAAAGAATAATGAGGAATAATACAGTTAATTAACTATGCACAGAAGTTAATGTGTCAATTATGGTCCTTGAAACCCAGCTGGTCTAATGAATACCTCTCCTGTGATTCCTTTATAAGCCACATTGCCCTTGTGTCAGCCTCACTTTATATCTATACTGAGAGAAGTTCTCAATTCCCTCTTTCCATCATCTCAGTTTTTAGGGCTTTTGCAGAAGGATTTAATCCTCTGCTAGTAAGATCTCTATCTTCAGCCAGAGAGAGCTTGGAAGCAGGGGATCCCTGTGAGCTCTGAAGAAGCGTGGACCACAACAAGCTCTGTTTATTCTTTTGCCCAATGCAAAGGACAGAGGCAGAGCTGTAATCCCACCCTGCTGCCTAGGGAAAAGATCTTTTCATATGGCGGCATCGCTAGGTCTGCTCATGGTACAGGAAGACCTCTAATACCCAGTAGGACAGGAAAAGGAATTCTGTAGGACAAGAAGAACACATTTCAGCCCATTTGAAGCAACGTGGAGTTCAGTGGCTGCTTAGCAGGGCCAGGACTTTAGTCCCTGAGTAGTCCCCTCCTGACAGGTGGCACAGGAGCCTCAGCAGAGCAGCTGTACTTTCACAGTCAGAGCCCCAAAGCTGAGGTGGCACACAATTACTGTGACAACCTCTTTCTGAATACACAGAAGTAGGACTGAAAGATGACTTCATTTTCCAAGAAGCCACAGTTACAAGACGCATTGAAATAAATTAATACCTAATAAAAAGGGTAAGCTTCCAGTGTTGCCAGAGATGATGGGATTCATGTTTAAAATAAAAGGAAAAGTTATTGAAGAGAAATTCTGTACTGCATTTTATACTTTTTTTTTATTTCATAGTGAAATTTTACACTGAAAGGACTAATTCTACAGGATTTATAAATATGATGATATGAACAAATCATTTGAAAGATTTCCCTTTGGTGCATAGAAAAATTAACATTCAAATATGTCCAGGTTTGCTGGTGGTGTGTGTTCCAAAAACATTCACGTTCCCTCATATTCAAATCTCAAGATTTTTCAAGCACAAATGTTCACCAGAAAAAAACAAACTCATTCTATATCATTCTCAAATTATATGACACCCAAGATACTCTGTGCAATCTTACTGAGCAAATAGAAAAGGCGTAGAATGATCCCTTTTCTGAACTCTCTCTCTCATTTAAATACAGCTAGTCAAACAACAGATAAGGAGGAATGAGAAACAGAAAAACAGGCATTACAGAAATAAATTCACCCAGTTCTGGTAGGCGCAGTTCTTAAGGGTTGCATTAATGTTCATTACACTCACTCACACACTCTGTTATATGTGTAATTAGAATAACATTTCATGTGGGTGACGTGAAAAGTAAGTTTGGGGTGGCACCGTCAGGAGAAGACAGCAGAGGTCTGGCACATAGCCCTTCTCTGTTGACAATAATACCTTGCACTTGAGCATTCCATTTAGGATTGCAACACACTATTCAAACACAATTTACCAAGTCTCTCAACAACCTTATGAGCCAGGAGGTATTATTAATTCCATTTTCCAAATGAAGAAACTGAGATACACCCTGATTAAATGACTTATTCTGTATTACAAAGGAAGCCTAGCATCAGAATTAGAAACAGATCTTTTTCCATATGGCCCATTGTTTTAACAAATCTACCCTTTCTCTCTATTATCAGAAGCAGAATAAAAATACTGGCATTATTGCACCAATAATTAAATGAACAGAAATACTCTTGCAGACTAAATTAATAATTGAAATATAGGTGTGTGTTTTATGCAAATGCTGGGTTTAATATAATTACATTTTCCTGTTGTATGTGCCTGTTTGGGTTTAAGATGCATCTTGCTGCATTGTTGACCAAGATGGTGGCTTGAATATGTGGTAGCAGTTGACTGCTCAGGGGTAACATTAAGTATTTAGAACATGAAATATCATCTCAAATTCACTGTAAGTGTTTATATACTTGATGTTTATATTTCTGGTGCATATAAAATACATACGGTATATGTGTTCTATATATACGGCAAGTTTCATCCCATTTTACACAGTCGAGGTGTGGGTCTCGGTGTTTATCTTTAGCCTTTGCCGCTTTTTGAATTCTAGGAGCACTTGCACCTCCTGAGGAGAGGGGCCAGCCCTGTCCATGTCTTGACCATGTAAGAAGGAAACCCAGATGTGCTGGCTGGATGCAGGGTTTGGGGAACAACTGGATTCATTCCCTGGAAAATGCCCACCCCACAGTTTAGCTGTAGCCTCTGGGTTTCCCTAAGGAAATCAGCTGTGCAAAACAAGAAGCAGTTAGGGTATCAATCTGCCAGCTGTGCACACAGCTGGGTCCAGAATAGCTGCTTTGGGGTGGGCTGAAGGAGCGGCTGTGAAGGCAGGCAGTACACTAGGAGGTGCCACCTTCTTACTCCAGACGTCAGGGACGTGTTGGCAGAGTGGATCAAAAATTTTCTGTGTTAATTCATCCCTTCTTCCTCTTTCCCAACCTTTGCAGTCTTTTCTGGAATCCATCCAGCTAGAAAACAGCTCATATGAGTAGATTTCTTTTTAAATATCTATATTCCTGAAAGGATTAGACTGACCCTCTCTTTCTTTTTCTTCTGTTTCTTACTCCTTCTTTCTTTCTTTCCCTCACTTTTGTTCCCTCTTTCTCTCCTTCTCTCTTTCCTTCTTAAAAACAATCAAAGTTCCTGATAAATCACATTCATGATTAAGTAAATAAATACCAGAAACACAATAATAGGAACTGCCACAGGAAAACAGTACGTTTCATTAGCAGAAAAGTCAACAGTGTGTCGCAACAGAGTTGGTAATTGTACAATAGTGCTGCTGCCTGTGCATTCAGTTCCTCTGAAAAACAGTGATCAGAGACAGTCCTGTAAAACATTCTTTGTGTACTGGTGTAACAACCACGCGACTCTCCAGGATCCCTGCCAGCAGTTTAAAAGTACGGTTAATGTTGCAGTTAAGTATTTGATCTTTAGAGTTGTCTAATCTCTGTTCCTGCTCGCAGCTGAAAAACAACCCCAAGGAGCTTTCATTCAGTCCTGCAATTAATGGAAAAATCTAGTATTTATTGAATGATATTTTGTCCATTGTTTAGAGCAACTGTTATATACCAGCTGTCTGTCTTTCCTATTTGGTAGGCTTAGAAATGCAAACTGACATGAGTAAAAATTATTTTAAAGCCGACACAATGCGTCAAATCTTTTCTTCAGCTGTGCCAGTCTCTGTAGTCACCCTGCTGACCTTAGAGAGCAAAGCTAACATAGGGAAAGGATGACCTTGCACTTAAGCTAGTGAAATAGGACACAAGGGCTATTCCTGTACAAGAAAACTAAACAGAGTCAAGGCACAGGAGGAGGCTCTGGGACACTCTGGTCTGTGCGCCAATGCTAGAAGAACAGCACTTGGCACAGCTGCAGCCCTGGCCAGCTAGCAGCTCCCAGCTTGGAAATGAGCACAGACCATTTCCAACGGGCATCTGAATGGGGCCAACTGGTTTTGAGGGCTGAAGGAGCTTAATAGCATGGAGGTGACTAGATCACGCCCGGTAGCATCAAAGCCACAGGATGGGCACTGTCATTGTTTGGTGCAGTAGCACCAGTGTAGCCAAGAGATCCAGATCTCCTCTGGAGCTACCTGAGCTTTCTTCTTTCCAGGAGTGTGGACGTATCACAAGCCCCGTTACTCAGTTCTCCTGATGTGTAGCAGGAATAATATCCTCCTAAGCTGTCAGGGTAAATTCATTAATATTCATAAGAAAACTATAATTTTTGTTGCAAAGCAAAATTTTCCTTTTAGCCCCCAAAGAGAGGCTTTATGACCCTATCTTGGCCAGCCTGGCACCATTAAGCTAAGCTGTACTTTTCCCAGCTAAATATGAAACATTTAAGAATTAAGAGTTTTCTTATAGCTGGTAGAAGATGGAGTAAAACAAGAGAAGATTCAGAGATAACAGATATTATGGCATGATATCTGCAGGAGAACAGATTAGTCTATACTTCATACTCTCGCTAGAGTGAAAAATATTTCTTATATAAATATATTGCAAGGAAAAAAATGAAAAGCTGGTAACTGTAATCCACATCTCCTGGGGAGAGATATGGAGATGCAGTGACCGTGAAATGCAACAGGAAACATTTAGACATTAGGAAAACTTCGTAATACCAGGAGTAGGCAAGCTCTGGTATGGCTTGCCGGAAGAGGCTGAGATCTTTCAGAGCAGGCTGAACACACATTTGTCAGAATGTTTTAATTACATCGGATTTGCCTGTAGGCATAGAAATGGACCGGATGATCTCCGAGTCTGTACCAGCCTTGTATTCTATTATTCTGGGATAAAGTGACACGGCAGGATGAGACTGCATTTTCAGGAGCTCTTTCCTAGCATTGAATTCTTACAGTGGAAAAAAATTCAGAAACTGGTGGTGAAAACCCTGTTACACGAAATGTTTTGAATCTGACTAAGCAAATAGTGCAGAAACGAGCTGTAGGGAAGCATGACAGAGTAGCCAAGGGATGGACTGGGTGATCTAAGAGGCTCTTCTGTCTGAAACTTCCGACTCAGTCTCACGACATCACCTGACTGGTGTTTAACTCATCACAGTGATGCAACAGATGTAAACAAAGTTACTCATTTGTGAATTACTCAGGGAATTTAAATCTGGTTCCTACAATAATCATGCCTCTTAATGTAAAGTACACACTGTATGTGTGCTTCATTACTGCTAATACCAGATAGAAACATCTTATTTCTTCCCTTGAGGAGCATGTGATTTTAAAAAACAATTATAAGACCCACCTCTGATGCCCAGAGGTGACTTACATTTTCTCTGTAGTGTGGGTGCCTCGTGCAGAGCAGCTGATCTGTTCTTTCACAGAGACCCAGAGCCAGTACCTTTGATGAGGGGATGCTATCTCCGCTACAGACCATAGAATGGTCAGAGTTGGAAGGAACCTCGGGAGATCATCTAGTCCAATCCCCCTGCCCGAGCAAGATCACCTACAGCAAGTAAAGACCATCTTTTAAGCAACAAAGAGGAAGGAGGGCCACCTTCTTTTAAGATAAGATGACAATGCTAAATTCAGCATAAGACCAAATTACCTTTGTAAATGACCTAATGAAAGAAAACTATTTCCTAGTGTCTAGAATAGTCAGGTTTGACTGACAACATTAAGCTTTCCTGGAGAGGTGTCGCTAGAGTCAGGTGAAATTTTGGACATCAGTAAATAATGTCAAAGAAACGTAACTACAGAGAGCTCTGTCAGAAACTGCAGTAGTGAGTTCCTAATCAAAGGGCCTGACATCTTAACCCACCACGCCAAAGAATTGCTGCCTACATTCACTTTCTACACGAAGGCTACCAAAATATAGCTGCTGGTCTGTAGGAGGCCACATGGGGGGCTACAGCACACAGAGATCAGCACAGCACAGTTTAAGTACTTTGCAGCATGAAAAACATAATCAAGCTTTATCACATGAAGTGGAGGAGGCCCAACAAGAAACCAGTTCTGCTTTATCACCTCACTCAAACTTGGCCTGCATCATTGCTTTCAAGTCAAAGGAGCCATTGTGCTCAAGCATTTTGGGAGCTCCAGGGTCCCAAGGCATCACATGGAGACAGAGGAACAGGTATAGGGCAGGAAGATCCAAAGCAACCTCAAGTTCCTAAATTATTATAAAATCTAGACCTATGCTGAATGCTTTTTAATAATCCAGCATCCATGGCATTTCTGTCCTGGAGCTCCAATCTTCTTGCTAGGCCTCAGTGGGAGAAGAGGCACTGCTGGCCTGCTGCAATCTGCAGCAGAGCCCAGGTGCGGTGGTTTGATAATCACACTCAAAAGTGAGTTTGAGCAAAGGAGGAACACTACACAGGAGTTAAATTATTTAGCCAGGCACCTCGTCGAGTACGTCTCAGCACTGGGCTAATGCATGGGACTCCAGTGCAGGTCTCTGAAATATACCTGTCCAGGTGCCTTAGGCCAGGTCTGAATTCTTTCTGCTGAGCTCCTCCCATTTCTTAACCCTGCTTAGTCACAGTGAAAATTATCAACTGTTTATCTAAAATCTTATGACACATCTATTGACGGCTGATAAAGGCTGTTTCCTCATCTCCGCCATTCAGCTCGAGGAGCGTGTTTGACCGCTGCCTCCATTGGCTGGGGTGGTGGCCCCACTGCCACGCCTGCTGCTTGTTCTTGGCAGATATTTTAATGACTGCAGTTAACACCGCACCTGGGAATGTTCCTCTTAGGAACTACCCCAGGCTACCAAAAGGTGTTTCATGAGGTGATGTTTCCACATCACCCAATGATCATCACGCCCTCCCTCGTGGCCTTGGCCTTTCCCGACCTGGGGGCCTCCCAGCCCTCTCCTTTACAGGGCAGCCTCACCCTCACGCCTGGGGATGGGGGCTGCTGGCTGCAGCTCTTCACTGGACCACGGAGGAAGGCCATACACGCCTTTCATCAGAGGAGGGTTAAACCAACTGCGTTCTCCTCACAGTTAGGGGCAGAGTGGAGCTGCACGACGGTGGTATCTGCACCACACGTGCCCTTGCATGTTGGGCTTAGCCTTGTGGCAAGCTTTGGGTCATCCAGATCTTTGCCATCAAGTCTGAGACAGAGGAGTTCAGAGCTAGATCTGGCAGAATATGGGATCTGCACCCATGAAGAATCTGGAAACTTTTGGGTTTTCATGATAAGTAGAGAACAGATCAAGCTGATGCCTGCCCAATTGGTACTCATTCTGAGACACCAGGTACATGCTTGGCCATGTGCACAGAGGACCTTCAGCAAGCAAAAAAAGTCAAGAGCTGTTAAGAAGCTCTTGATTGAGTTCAGACATATTCTGGTCAAACAGGTACCGCAGCGGAGCTAAACCCGGAGCAGTCTGGTTTACAGCCTTGAGAAACTGGGTCTGTGACACACGCTGGATCCTCAGGCTCTGCAGCGCCCAAAAGTGCTCAGGAATAAAATCTGCTTTAACTGCTGTGCTGCTGCCTGCTCTTTAAATAACACCGGGCACAGTTTCTGTGTGTTTTCACTTGCTAGTGTGCTTTGCCATAGATTACCAACAAATACGGTATAGAAGCTTGTGGGGAGCTTTCAGAATTGAGCATTTCCCTGATCCCACTAGTTTTCTGTGTAAATCTGGGCATGAGTTTCAGGAGTGGGGATGGCATTAGGAAGATGACAGTCACAAAACTGGGTGCTGCACGCTGAAAAGCTGTATGAGCCTTTTGTGTTGTGAATTGAACCCTTTGTCCATTTATCTAATGCAGCTGCCTCAGTAGCGTGTCATAAATGTCAGAGCAGCAAGTGGGAGGTAATGGTCACATCTGGGGCCAACCTTTAAAGATCAGCTGGGCTTTTTATTCTCTCTGTTTACTTGCCTTGTTTGCTTGTAAATTTTTACTCAGAGGTCTTCCATGTGGGTATCATAGCTATTTCAGACTGCAGGTGATGCTTCCCATCCTCCTGCCCATTGATTTGTGGTTAGCCTTCCATCAGAATGCAATTTATTCAGAGCAGATTAAATTTTGCCACAGACTGAAGTTGCTTTGAGTCAGTACCGATATCTAAGTACTTCTGGATAAGTTACAGTCCAGAGTCAGCAAGTGTACCGACAGAGTAATGTGCTCATCAGGTTTCAAGATATGGCTTCATGACAGGTTTGAAAGAGTGATAACAAGCCTGCATTAAAGTGCAAGTAAATTAAAATATACATGGGGTTTTTTACACTTTTTTTCTGTCCATCTATGAAAAAAAAATACAGACAGGTTTGCTGTGATTCTTTCAAACCTTTCACGCAGTCAAATCTTAAAGCCTCACATGCACATTATTAACCATGGAAAAAAATGTATCCTTGGCTTATATGTAGTCTTCATGGATTTTTTTAAAGGGATTTGCTAGCCACAGCCTTTTAAGGACTAATTTTAGGTCATTTTGTAGAACATGGGTATGTCTGTAATATGGAGAGGACAGAATCTGTGTCCCAAGATCATATTTCTGGTGTGGAAAAAACAGGAGAGGAAAAACAACCCTACATCTGAGGGGTGGGTCAGAAAGTTCGGAAACTTCCATTGCTGCTGGCACTATCACAGGCTTTCTGTGCTCTGCTGCACAACCCAGCCAACCTCACTCTACGTCTGTTTTTTTAAATTTAAAATAAAGAAAACAGGATCAACCTCAGAATGCTGTTATGAAACTGATTTTCTCAGTGTTCACAAAGGTTCCGAGTTCCTAGAGTCAGTACACAGGGCTCACATGTAGTAAAGACTACGTATATGTAAAAATAAACACAAGTTCATAAATAGACTTTGGAAGCTGTTCGCTACTGGATTTTTTCCTGGAGGTCAGAAAATAAGGAGGAGGGGAAAGCTAAGTGTGCCTTTTGTTGCACGTGATTTGTTTTTCTCACTAACATTACACACTGTTCAGGACAATTTCTAGGAAGGAGGAGGCAGTCATAAAAACCAATCAAAATACGCTACAACTTTGCTGACTAGTAGATAAACAGCACGTGCAGAACAAGAGGAAGTTTTTGACTCAAAGTCTTGGGCAGAAGCTTCACAGAATGCAGTGGGGGAGGAGAGTATTAATCCTGCAGCAAAAGTTTAGTATTTGTTCGTATAGAAAGCTTTTAAAGTCTTTAGAAATATTTTAAAACATGTTAATAATCCCTTGGGCTTAACTGGGTTTTAATTAATACGAAAATAATTGGATTGGCTTTGAAATTCTTCCACCATGTAACAATATCACACTTGTAGAGGTTCCCTGCCTCTCCTCCTATTTTGCCTCAGTATTTTGCCTAAACCAGGCTCAGTGGCCTGGCATCTATTGCTCTCTTTTGTTAAATGTCATATAGTTTTTCTTCAGGCAGTGCAATGCTATGGGTGATGCTTTACAGATCCCCAGCTGTAGAGAATGCAGTTTACATCACCAGGGGATGCTCCACATGTGGCTGGCTGACCCCAGAATAAAGCAGCAGGTCCTAACACTGACTACAGGTGTTTATTTTACACTCCTGAAGATGCCATAGCTGCTAGGCTGGTGGTGAAGCAGCGCTAGCAACCACCGGCTGCCCTCAGGAACACTTTGGGACTCTCTGTTTTCTGGATTTGTAGCTGAAGAGCAATATGGAGAGACAGGTCTCAAGACCTGCCCCGCAAATCAGAGTCCAGCAACATGGCCAAGGACATCAGAGATCCACCTCTGTCAGCAGAGGATCCTAACTGGTATTTCTGTTACCTATACCGGGCTGGTTTTCCCCAGAAGTGAAATCAAGGAATTCAAAGCTCCATTTTGTGCACCATTTTTACTGAGTATGTTGGATTTTAAAGGTACTACTGCATTCAGATGGTGAAGGATTATTAACTGCTCTGTGAAAAAATGACCACCTCCTGAGACTTCAGGCTAGCAGACTCCATTTTTAAATTAACTTCACAGATTAGGAAGTCAGCAACAAGTGAGATAGTGACAACAAGAGATAATCTGTTCACTGTAGCAGCCTCCAGCATATTTACTTGTTTTCTTTTCATTTTGCAATGCCCATAATGCAATTATTCCTATTTGAAGGGATTTCTGCAGAGAACAAGCACACAGGTCTACCTGTTCTTGTTTTACTTGAGGTGGCAACACAGGACTGTACCTTTTCAGAGCCTTTCTCACCCACGTCACAGTTTTTATTACATGGCATCAGTTGAGTAGAAAGATGTCCTGCCTCTGGGTTGGTTTGTTAGTGTTAGTTTTAGTAAGATAGCATTAGATTTGGAGTCCCCATCGTATACAAAATGTATATTCGTGCAAAAATGTTTAACGTAAGAACCCTCCTATATTCAGCCCAGATGTACATATCCAACTTTAAGCACAGAGAATAGCCCCTCTGACTTCAAGGCCACCTTTCTCGAGTGGGATCAGATCCTGGGCTGCCCCTCCTACCTTAGACATCCATAACAAAGATGGTTACAGCTGGATTCCCTTTCTAATCAACAGGAAGTGCAGCAATGCTAGATCATGATCCATCTGAGCTGCCTTAAGATGGCACAGCACAGACCGCTCAAATACAACTTGTTTTCTGTAAATGGACCTCTGGCCTGTCTCGGGAAGACCATTTCCATAATCTCCTCCTACTCTTTTTCTTTTACATTTTTCACCCTTTTCTGCCACAGGATAGATCTGCTTTTGTACTTTGCCTAAAGCATACCACTTCCATGTTTGCAGCTCCATGAAACAAAGTCAACTTTTCTTCAGCAAAGCTCTCATGGGCATTGCAAAAGTGAAAACAAATGCAAATACATCCTGAAAATCCATACAGCAGTGAAAAGAGCTTTATTTTTGTCAGTATTAAATTATCACAGGGTTTACAAATGAAAAGAATGTGCACCAAAACTCACAGACTGGAAAAAGGGAAACATTGTGCCGATTTTTCAAAAGGGTAGAAAGGAGGACCCTGGGAACTGCCGACGCGTCAGCCTCAACTCTGTGCCTGAGAAGATCACGGAACAGATCCTCCTAGAAGCTGTGCTCAGGCACATGGAGGACAGGGAAGTGATTTGAGACAGCCAGCATGGCTTCACCAAGGGCAAGTCCTGCCTGACCAACCTAGTGGCCTTCTATGATGGAGTGACTACATCAGTGGACAAGGGAAGAGCTATGGATGACATCTATTCGGACTTCTGTAAGGCCTTTGACACAGTCCCACACAACATCCTCCTCTCTAAATCTGAGATATGGATTTGATGGGTGGACTGTTCGGTGGATGAGGAATTGGATTGGATGGTTGCATCCAGAGGGTGGTGGTCAATGGCTCAATGACCAGATGGAGATCGGTGACAAGCAGTGTCCCTCAGGGGTAGGTATTTGGACCAGTACTGTTTAATACCTTCATCAATAACATAGACAGTGGGATCGAGTGCACCCTCAGCAAGTTTGTGGATGACACCAAGCTGAGGGTGTGGTTGACATGCCTGAGGGACAAGATATCATCCAGAGGCACCTGCACAAGCTCGAAAAGTGGGCCTGTGTGAAGCCCATTAGGTTCAACAAGGCCAAGTGCAAGGTCCTGCACGTGGGTCAGGGCAACCCCTGGTGTCAATACAGGTTGGGGGATAAAGGGATTGAGAGCAGCCCTGACAAGAAGGACTTGAGGGTACTGCTGGATGAAAAGCTGGACATGAGCCGACAACGTGCACTCACAGCACAGAAAGCCAACTGTATCCTGGGCTGCATCAAAAGAAGCGTGGCCAGCAGGTTGAGGGAGGTGATTCTGACCCTCTACTCTACTCTGGTGAGACCCCACCTGGAGTACTGCGTCCAGCTCTGGAGCCCTCAGCACAGGAAAGACATCGACCTGTTGGAGCAAGTCCAGAGGAGGGACACAAGAATGGTCAGAGGAATGGACCACCTCTCCTGTGAGGACAGGCTGAGAGAGTTGGGGTTGTTCAGCCCAGAGAAGAGAAGGCTCCGGGGAGATGTTATTGCAGTTTTTCAATACTTAAAGGGGCCTTATAAGAAAGATGGGGACAGAGGTTTTAGTAGGGCCTGTTGTGATAGGACAAGGGGTGATAGTTTTAAATTAAAAGAGGGTAGATTTAGACTAGACAAAGAAAGAATTTTTTCACAATGCGGGTGGTGAAATAGTGGAACAGGTTGCCCAGAGAGATGGTAAATGCCCTATCCCTGGAAACATCCAAGGTCAGGCTGGATGTGTTCTGAGGAACCTGATCTAGTTGAAGATGTCCCTGCTTATTGCAGGGGAGGTTGGACTAGATGACCTTTAAAGGTCCCCTCCAACTCTAACCACTCTATGATTCTATGATTTTGCTGTTTGCTGGCCTTCAGCAGTGCTTAAAAGCTTTAATT
Source organism: Anarhynchus alexandrinus (assembly GCA_008711295.1). NCBI lineage: Eukaryota > Metazoa > Chordata > Aves > Charadriiformes > Charadriidae > Anarhynchus > Anarhynchus alexandrinus. The sequence goes on along the minus strand of VUYV01000351.1, from coordinate 337,977 downwards.
GTGGCTCACTTTGCCACATGCTGTCAAAAGTCGTCAGTCATTCACTGGCTGCTTCTTGTCTCCAGTTTTTTAACATATTAAGGAGCAATACATCATTAATGTAGGCAACATAGGATGAGCTGAAAAGTTTGCTTGACATGTATGGCAGGGTGATGAATATGCTGCCCAGCTGCCGTGAGGCCAGCAAGCAGTCAGGAGGTATGTCTGCTCCAGCACTCCTCATGTCCCGGTTCCAGGGATGCTTGTCTGGGGATTTATTAAGGCCTTTTATGAAGCAGAAAATAAACCACCGGAATTACCAAGCAAATAAGGTCACTGTTTTTCAATAGCTGTGAAACGGCAGAAGCCAGTTAAAGTGAGGAACTGCCTCTCCAATGTTGTGCAGATCCCCAGTGAGTAGCATCTTCCCTAACCTTAGCCCCAGCCTAAGCCCAAGCGAGCTTACAGGTCCCTCTGTAGGCAGTGGAGGGGCAGAGACTATTTCAAGGATTACTTTACTCCAACACAATTCTTGTTTTTAGTTGGGGAAATGAGCCCCTCTGTAGGGACGTCCCTCTCCTTCCACTGAACACAAATGTGGTAAAAAAGCCTGAAGCATCCTGTTTCACTGTCTGATGTGGGTGGAAATGAAATGAGTCTGTGGGAAAGCAGGAGGGGGGAAGCCCCAGGGAACCTGTGGGAATTCCAGGACTGGCTGGGATTGAGGCTTCTTCCCCAGATGCTGTGCTAGGAAAGGCTAAAGGCTGATGCCTCCGGCCTTTGGCAGCCTTCCTCAGTGGAGGCTGAAGGCTCCCTCCAGCTCCTGCCAGAAGTTAAGGGAAAGCATTGCTGGGCTGGATGCAGCCCAGCTCTTGCATACATCTTATATGGGTGCTCTGTGGAAGGGAAACCTTTTCCCCACCAGCCAGTGCCCCCATCCCTTTGGAGCTGTCATCCTTCACCCCCTGACTCCGATTCACTCTCGCCTTTAACACCCCATGTCTGCCCAGCCTTTCTTCCAAACCCAGCTTTGTCCTCCCAGGCTGTCCCACTAATAGTCCTTTCCTACTTACAGGCTACAGGAAAAGTTCCCAGCCCATGCAAAAGCTAAATATCTGGGTCCTGCAGTAAGCACTGGGTTAATGCTTAGTCCAGAACCTTTTCATAGTGCCTCAACCATCGCAGGAATCTCCCTCTCCTACCCAGCTGCCCAGAACCCCTGAGAAAACAGTCAGGAAACTTGACCGTGGCCTTTCCTGCTGCACTAACCTGTCACCCATTAGGCACATACTGCCAGCAGGAAACTAGACACCTGCTTCAGTCTTCTTCTGGCAGTCATGAAGTGTTGGTATAGTATGTCTGCCAAACACCTATTAATAAACCACCTTTTTGTCTGTCGCAATTATGCCAAGATAAAATGCTGTTCCCCTTCTACCATCCATCTTCTTTGTGTTTCACAGGTCCTAACGCAGCTTTCTTTGCTGTGCCATTTCCTGATCTATTGAGATTTGTGTAGCACTTATGAGAGGAGGAAGAATATAAAAATCAGTGAACTAGTCACATAAATAAGAGTTACAGGAAACTACTTGTTCTCAGCTATACCATTAGGGCCTGACTATCCACAACCTACTACCCTGGGGGGGAGGAGGGGGGGGGAAGAGAGAGAGACAGAGAGAAAGTATATTAATTTTGAGCGAAACAAAAGCTTTATGGCACAGCTTACATCCAAATATGTTGCTGCAATGTTCTGTGTCCATCTTCATGAACTCTTACTTTACAAGTCTAACACAGCTGCTGGAGGGAAGCAGAAGGTACAGATGAAAATAATAATAAAGCAAACTTCCTTCTTCCATCATTTTAACTCCCTTCACTTAATGTTCCTTTTTATGGGGGGAGGGGAATTATTATTGTGTTTATAATCTGTTAAATTCATTACCCCTCTCATATACAACACATCCTCCATGAATTTTAAGGTATATTACAAAAGATGTTATTAGCATAATCCCCTTTTAACAGATGGAGCAACTGAGAAAGTTGCAGTGGGTTGTTGAAACTCATCCAGTAGCACAGGGAAAATAGCTTCATCATCCTGTCCCAGGCCAGCACTGCACCAATTAGGTTGAGAGCTCCAGTTCATTTCTCAATCTTAGCTGAGAGTCAAATCTTACATTCAAGTTTTGGCCTCTATTGCACACACAACATAAAATTCCCAGGGGAAGGAATTTATGAGTACCCAAACATTTTTACCAAAGGTCATGTCTGTATTGCTTTAAATTAGCTCAATTGCAATGACTGTTGCATTTCCACTGACCTTCCAAAAACGCCAGGACCCGGTCAGTGAATCCAATTTAACTAAGGATATAAAGATGGAGGATGTTTAAATACCTATGGGAAAACTCTCCTTCAAGTTTAATCTGTTTTGTTTTAAATTAGGCTAATACAAATTAAGGAAACTGTTGTTTTTTCAAGAGAGTTTTCATACAAATATTTCTTGCAATTTATTTTTTTATCAAAGAGTATTTTTCCTTTGAATTTCCTAAGTGTGTCCCTCTGCATGAAAGCCCCCCCGCAGATGTCTTTGACTCATAAAAACCTCCAAGCAAGGGGTGGCAGACTGAAGGTGCTCAGACTTTTATGATGAAGGGAGATCCCTGAACTCTAGAGATTTCTCAGAAATATTTACTGGGGTGGAGATCCCCACAAAGCCTTGATTTATACCTCTGCCTCCTGTTTCTCTGCCTTATAGCATCCAAGAAACGAGTCCATGGGATCCTAAAATACTTAGGAAAAGAAAGGGCAATCCATCGTGATTTCCAGATTTTAAAGGAAAATTAATTTTTTCATTAGCAAAGCTATGCAGAACTCCTAATTGCTTGTGTAAGTAAAAATTAACCTTGAGCTGCTTGATGATATATTATTTGCCTTTTAAAAGGTCATCTCCATGCTGCAGCAGCTTGCTATATGGAGTATGTCAGCATTAAAGCTGTGCTACGTGCAGAGTGAGCAAAGAGAATGGTGCGTTAGAACCCAGCATAATGCAGAAAAACCACCCCGGAGATGCAAAACACTGATGTAAAAGTAAATAAATGAAAAACTTTCATACTGGTTAGCATGTATACAAAGGGTGTAAAGATACATCCAGGTTAACTGACCTTTTCTTGGTTTTTTAAAGGCTACATCCAATTTAATCGACTGCGGTTGCTACAGGATGTTAATTATCACATTGCTTCATTTCTACCAAGAGGAAGATAAATGCCAGGCATCAGCCATAAATAATGTGTGTGACCACTGGAGGTCACTTTTGGTTTAGAAATCCTCCACTTTAGAGGCCTTTTGACAGCAATACAACTGCCGCGAAAGCAGAAAGGGGCACAACCGGGGTTTGCAACTTGTTCATGAAAATTCATTGGAAAATAGTAAATTCATTTTAGGATACTTTGTAGCCCAGAAAGGCTTCAGGGAATTCTAGCAAATTGTTGTCATGAAACAGCTATTCTCACTGATTTTTTTTCCATATTACAGAGTTTTGCAATGTGGCTATTTTGGCCTGAAAGACAATAACATTACTAAATCAATGAACTGAAACAAAAACTATAGGGTTTGGGGTTTTTTTTTTATAACTATATTGGGTTAGGAAAAGAACATATTTTCTGTCTTTGTGGCTATGCAGACACATTATGGGCTCTGCATTGAAAAGAAGAAAATGTTAAAACTATTCACCTGATCCATGCATCAGATATCTACCACTTAGCTCAAAGGCTACAAGTTTCCAGCTTTTGCCACTGAAGAAGTAAAGAAGGAGCAAAGTGGCGATATTCTGGGTACTGGATTAATTTCTAGATTAATCCTGCAAAATCTTACTCGTCTGAGGGCGTCAGACAATTGATAAAATTGACTTTAGAGGCAGAGTATGCCCAAATAAAAAAGGATTTTTAGACCAGCTCCATGTTCAGCCTCTTTTTTTTTTTTTTTCAGGTTTTCTTGTTTGCCCAGGCTCTCATGAAAGGGGGCTGCTTCCTGGCCTCTCCTGCTTGGAAGCAGCCATGCAATCCCTTCATCCCTTGTATTCCCTGTCTTTGCTGGGCAAAGGACAATTTGCTCATCCACTATAGCAGTGCATTTCAGCAGCGGTGCCACAAAGCCAGCGTTACTCCAAGATCAGACCAAGGCTTGAGTGAAATTCAGAAGACAGAAGGAAAAAAAGGAAGAGAGGGCAAGAGAGTATAGAAACTGCATAAATCCTTCCATCAAGTATTTTCTTCTTGGCCTTTCTGAAGGAAGGATGGAGAATTTATTGTGAATGGGCATATCTCCATTGCCTGGTAACAGTGCCTGTAATATAGTGCCTGCTGTGTTCGAGTAAATGATTGCTCTTTTGTGCTGTGGTCTGTGGTTTTGATGATGAACTTCCTGAGAGACCGATAAAGATAAAAATCACAGCTTGCCACTTGTTGAAGATTTAAAGAGCTATAACTTCTAAGTGGTACTACTGAGGGACAAACAGGCTCTTGACTCCTGTCCCTGAGCTCCATGGCTGTGCCCCAAAATTTCAGTTGCTGAAACTGAAACTCATGTGCAAGCCCCCAAAATTCCTGCCCATGAGGGGAGTCTCTGGCCCCCACAGGACGCAATGCAAAGAGGCTCTGCAAAGCTGACCAGAGACTCTCCTTTGCTGTCAGCTTTGCAGGGAAACCATCCCGATACAGCAATGAGGAGCGGTGGCGCAGGCGTACAGAGAGCTCAGGGTTGGCACTGAAGGTGCAGCGGAAGGTACCAGCTTCAGCTGGACCAATACAGACCATAGTTTAAACAAGAAATGGTTTCAGGCACTTCTTTTTCCTTCTGCACTCACATATATGACATTATACTGGTAATCTCTCAGGAAAATGGTGGCAATTTTCCTGTGGGGGTGGCTACTGTTACCAAAAGGGAGAAAATTAATTCTGAGGATGGTCTCAGGGTCACTTTCCCTCCTGATTTCATGAACTGCAATCCCAGGTGGGATGTGCCTCATTTCTAATACACGGTGCATTTAAACTGGGAGCGTGGGGGCTTGAGCTGCAAGGCAGAGTGCCCTGTTGGGGTGGGCATATGCCAGGCTTTGCAGTAAAATGTGCCCTTCTCTTCTCGCTGTTCCTTTACTCCCCAGGCAAGCACAGCTTTGCTTTCTGCTCCCACGGTCACTTCCAAGCCCATCTCTAGCCCTCGATATATGCAGTTCCATTTGCAATTTCTTAAGTATTTCTAGCTCTGTAAAAGCAATGAGATCCACAAGACCATTTTCTCCCATTTCCTTAACACTCCTCCCATATATATATAATTTTGAGCGAAGTAGAAGACAGAAACAGAGCCAAAAAAATTTAGCTTTTTTCGACTGCTTCATCAAAAAGTTGGCTTCAACAGACTCCAAGAACTTGCTTGATGATTTGTTACTGATTTCTGTATTCGAATATGTCTCTTCCATTACTTATGGAGGCACAGTTCATAACCTTTGACTGACTGTGCAACTTCCTGATTACAGCTGATTGCAAAATGCACGGAGCATTTTGCCATGAACGCTCTTCTCTGATGATCTCCCCAGCTTGTGTCCATTGAAACCAGAGGACACATGTTTTGGGGTGCCAACACAATGGTCCCTTTTCGTGTGCACCCTGTTATGGCACCCACGGCCTCGTGGCTCCCTGGGTGACGGCGGTGGGAAACATTCAGTTGATGACAGCCCAGCCCTTATCTGCTCGTTGGTTTGGAGCAGAAGCTCTTTGGGAGCCTGCGGTGTAAGCGCCAGACTTCTGCTGCTTTTCAGGAAGCTTTTTCTTATCTCCCAGAGACAGGGGACTTTAAATGCAAAAAAGTTTTAACTTTCACCATGACTGGTAAGAGCTTGATAAATTTTTAAAGGCAAACGTCTGAAAGTGGGTAGCAGGAAACAAATACGTATCACTGTTTTCAAAAATCTCAGATCTTAAGGCAGCCCTGGTTCTTGGAGACATGTTTGTGCTTTCTGCCTGTTTGGACTGGGTTTTTCGTATGTGTTCCACTTTTAGGAGTGTTTTACACTCGCAGCCCAGATCTCAGTGTAGGTTTTGCTCAGCCACTTGGTCAGGGCTGCTGAAGCTCACCCCAGGGCTGACCAGTCCTTAGGCCATGGCCTTGACATGGTGCAAACTCCTGCTCCAGGTGAGATTCAGCTGTCACAGACCACTACAAGGAGTAGGAGAACTGGACACAGAGAGGTTAATACTCCTTTCGCATTTCCAGCAGTGCAAGATAAATAAGTGTTATTAAAGCATTACTCATCATGCAAGGAAAGGTTATCATGCAAAGGCGGCGGAGGCGACAGGAACTGGGGGGCGAAGCAGCTGACAGCCTTGACACTATTTGCCCACCGCTTACTGCCCTCACAGCCTTTGGTCCCCATGGACTAAGCTGAACTTTCAAATCTATATTAAGAGAGGGCAGGCTCTCTGTGGCGTGATCTCCAAATACAGAAAGATCGCTGACCTCCAGCAATCTGCTCTAAGTAAAATGCAAAAGGACTCGGTCTCCAGTCAGCTCCCCAGAGAGGTGCTCCGGGAGCTCTGGGGTGAACCGCAGGGAAGGGTCCGGGTCCAATTTACTGTTTGTTTTTCAGCAAGTGGGAAGGCAGCCCACGTGCTTGATGCTGAAGGAAAGCGGATCTGCGGCGAATACCTTTGAGACTTATTTACCCTTGCAAAAATACATCCTCCGGTCGCTGAAGAGTCAGCCCTCCAAAATGGGAGCAAGGGGCTGCAACCAGGCGGCACCTGCTCCCCGGGCTGCAGCTGCTGACCCGCCGGGCACGGGGGGCAAGGCCACCGTGGGGGAACAGCTCCTGCCTCTGAAAAGCCTGAGATCTGCTCAGCAGATGGCCTCAAAAAGGCCCACCAAAATAAAACAGAACAAGAGCCCACACCGTGGACCTTGTGCGTAGGGCAGTGGTTGAATCCTTCTGCCTGAAGTGGTGCAGATCAGCCACAGGTCAGAAAGCCAGGGGGGACTCAGGTCCTGTGTGAGACATCCTGCACTGGGGAAGGTCCATGGGATGCGGCAGTCCCAGAGCCCAGATCATTCCCATCTGCGGGGACAGCTGGGAACAGTCCTGCTGTCAGGGAAGCTGGGGGCACCCTTGCTGCGACGTGCAGGGGACTAAGGGAGATGGAGCCATGGGGTAAGTGGGCTCTGATCTCCAGCTGGTCTGAGCCGGCACAGCATCAGTGGGGTGAGAGCAGCCTCTGGCCCTAGCCCGCTCTTTCTGATTTACACGGGATAACAGTTTTCTTGCAGTAAAATTCTCTCAGTGAGAGACACACAGGTGTTTTTAGCTTTCCAAAGAAACCGATGCTAATTAAATTGTTACCCCCACTGGAGTTTGGTAAATCCAGGACTGCCTGCAGCCCTGGAGAAATGACAGTTTTCTATTGATGACCCAGTGATTTGGCCTGGGACTGGGCAGAGATTGATAGAAACTTGCCCTTGAGAAGCCAATGAGTCCCTCTCCCCCGGCAGCATCAACTGCAGCCGCAGCACTGGCAGCAGATGGCAACTTAATTGCATCAAGGCTTTGCATTTCTAGAAGGCTTCTCCCAGAGGATCTCAAAATACAATATAAGCTTCAGGTTAAATTAACCTAAAACAGTTGGAGGGAGGAGGGAAATGACGGTTACAGTTTTCAAGTGTACCCATGCACTTTGGGTACCCAGTACGAGCGGAGCAGGGGGGATTTTCACAGATGGCCAGGCCTTGCGGTTCAGGGGAAATTTGTAGAAATTCCTTTGAACACGAAGGTCTCAAGCCGGGATCTCAGAGCAGAGCTACCTACAATAAGTGGAGACACTGGAAAATAAAACCTGAATTTTGTCTAGGGTCGTATGGAAAGTTTGTATTTGATTCAGGAATTTGCACAGATCTCCTTGTGTCTGCTATGCTTTGACAGTCCCAGTCCTGCCCTAAAATTTGGTGATAATGAGGGTGGGTGAGTACTTTCGATGGCCCACCTAGACATTTCTGTAATTAAATGCGAACAGCAGCGACAGTAGCTGTTAGCTAAGCTACACAGCCCACACTATTTTACTAGTTATCAGATAAAAAAACATCTTTATGGAGTTCAATTGAAAGAAACAACATCATGTGGAGAGCTTGGGGATGTTTTAATAATATTCACTTTTCTCCAATGTGTTTTTTTGCTAAATACTTTACTGGCTTTCAATGACCATCACAAAGTGTAACTCAGAAAATCCCCCCACAGCCCAGCTGCTGGGGCTGCTGGGGGACACAGCAGGAGGGCAGCAATGCCCAGGGATGCCAAGGGGCAAGTCAGGCCAGGCACCATGTCTCCATCAGAAATAGGAGAAGGCCAACCGTATCCTGGGCTGCATCAAAAGGAGCGTGGCCAGCAGGTCAAGGGAGGTGATTCTGCCCCTCTACTCTGATCTCATCAGACTACACCTGGAATATTGCATCCAGCTCTGGAGCCCTCAACATAAGAAGGACATGGACCTGTTGGAGCGGGTCCAGGGGAGGGCCACAAAGATGATTAGAGGGCTGGAGCACCCTCAGAGCACATGAGGACAGGCTGAGAGAGTTGGGGTTGTTCAGCCTGGAGAAGAGAAGGCTCTGGGGAGACCTTATAGCAGCCTTCCAGTATCTGACGGGTGCCTACGAGAAGGCTGGAGAGGGACTGTTTTACAAGGGCAGCTAGTGACAGGACAAGGGGTAATGGCTTCAAACTAGGAGAAGGTAGATTTAGGTTAGATATGAGGAAGAAATTCTTTACTGTGAGGGTGGTGAGGCACTGGAACAGGTTGCCCAGAGAAGTTGTGGAGGCCCCATCCCTGGAAGTGTTCAAGGCCAGGCTGGATGGGGCTTTGAGCAACCTGGTCTAGTGGGAGGTGTCCCTGCCCATGGCAGGGGGGTTGGAACTAGATGATCTTTAAGGTCCCTTCCAACCTAAACCATTCTATGGTTCTATGATAGTCCTGCCACCCTGCTGAATACGATTGCTGTTTGCCCCAGGCTGGAGGAGCAGAAACATTTGCCACACATGGCCCAGCAGTGACCATTTTCAGCAATATTTGGTTAGAAGAGCAGCTCCACAACCACCATGGGACTCCTCCACCCCAGCTGGTGTCTCTCCCTGGAAGGGCAGCAGCCCTACAGCCCAACGTGTCTCCTCCAGGGCAGCCTCACACCATCCTTCGCTGGCAAGACAGCCGCCTGCGCTGGAGCACAGGGATTTCAAGCACATTCTTAAAATCAAAATAAATAACCCCTGCCTGAGCTGGTGAAACAATGAAAAAGTTGGAATCCAAACAAACTAATCACTGGAATGGAGCACCTTCGTCCATGTCCCTGCCACCAGCCTCATCCCTGCATATCATGCTCGCACCCGGCTACCAACAGCAGCAAGTGACACCAGCCCAGATGCCACCGCATGCCACACGTGTCTCTGTCTCGGTCACAAAATGGGAAATCAGGTTTGCGTGCCCAGCATGCAGCCGTCCGACTGTGGCACCCCTTTGTTGCAGTTGTTTTGCCTGGCCTGGCCTGGCTTTTTGGCATTGTGTGGGCACGAGCCATAGCAGCTCCACTACGTTGCTGGGTCACTCCAGCAGAGCAGAGTAAACAGGGCATCACAGGGCCACCCCACAACACAGCAGTGTCCCACCGTTGGGACCAGGGGCGAACATGATTTCAGGGAGGCATAGGCAAGTGCAGGAATGGTCCCTGCCCTCTCCAGCTCCCCCAGCCTGTCTCATTTGGTGAATATGCTCAAATGGGGTTGCCAGTGCCAGCCCTACGCTCATGGTGAGGTTGGGATGAGTTCCTCATCAGTTACACATGGCCCAACTTGTCAGACACTTGCAGACACTGTCACTGCCTGCAGGTTGGTAGAGTCTGTCACCGAGGGTTTGTCACCAGTGGGAAGAGGAGAGTGGGGAAGAGCCAGCCTTGTCGAAACTCCAGCAGCACAGCGCTGCTGCATTTCACTCCTCCATCACAGCCAGACCATTCCCCTGAGGCGGACATGTTGTCTTCTCCTCCTCTTTCTGTACCTCATGAACTTCTCACCTCCCCAGGAACCACCTCCTCCCACCCTTGCAGGGAGCAGCCTGGGGATATTGCCGGTGCCATGCTTGCAGGGACAGGGATGGACTGGGGAGGCTTTAGCCTGCCCTTCCCAAAGCCAGCCAGAGCTGTGAAATAAGCTCTCCCCAACACGAGAGAGCACTCCAGCGTACCGCAGCCTCTCCTCAAGTTAGATACGGGCTAAACTGATGCAAGAATGGGCCAGAGGTATCCACCTCTGCGTTATCCATACAAACTTGTGACAACGCACTGTAACGCTTGCAGAGGATTTATAATTATCTTACTTTCACAGGAGTTCTAGAACGGCAAATACATAAGGATGGCGTCACCTAAATAGTCCAGCGGCAACTTGGGCTTCAGGTCACGCTGCTCTGGCAAGTCCTCCCTTCTGAACATTCCCATTTCCAACAACACAGGTTAGTCACAATTTTCTACTGAAACTTCACGTGCTGTCTCATTGACAATGACTGGTCAAAAGTGGAAAAGAAATTGGACCTATTATGCAGGTTGTTAAAGTAGTTTTTTCTTGCTGCTTAATTTGTGCAGTTGCCATATAGCTGTCTTCCTAAGTATCTTTCTGTTTCAGGTCTAAGGGCACTTGTGTTTAAATTCTAGTACCACCATCCCCACCATGTTATATCACCTTTTATCAGTGGTGCATAATTTATTTGATATTTTTTTCTTTATTTCTCCTCTGAAAAGGACAGAAGTGTACAATCTCATTCATATCCTTAGGGAAGAAAATGTCTGTATGAAATTATATTTTTGTGGTCCTCTTGCATCGCCATGGTAAATCAGAGGACATGTTTTGAGGTCTAGATGCTTACAGAAACAAATTTTTGCTTCTGGAAGCATGTAATTTTTTAATCACATGCTACATTTCAAAGCCTAGGGCTCATATGTTTATCTTTTCATACCCAGGGAATCTTTTTATCGAAGAGCTCTCTATTATGAGCTTTTAATATTCTCAGATATATGTACTCTGTCATCCTCTCCAAGGACCACAATTTTCTCTGTACTCTACGATATACCAACATGCAGAAGTGCTTCAGTAAATCTGTGGAGGCAAACAGTCCTACTTTTCTGAAGTCCTTAGCAGAAGCCTGCAGTCAGCAACTCCTAAAGGCCAACAGCAACAGCTTCAAATGATCTTTAGCACATCTATTTCTATCAGAAATCCAATCTGCTGAATAACATTGTTTATTTAACTTGTAATGAAACTTACACATTTGTTGCAGAACAGATTGTTCCACGGAGTGGTGGGATCCATGATTTCCCTTGGCAATTTAAGAGACTTGTATGTGAAGGAAATTTCCAGGAGGAAACTTAAGCTAAAGTACACATCATACAAATGCAATAGTCAAAATGTTGTGTAGGACATCTTAATTTTTAATAAAACTGAGAGCCAGAAATCCACAGACGTTTGAAGTTTAAAAAATAATACGAAATCCCTGCCTTCTTTGTTTATACTCAGAGCCTGGTTTATACTGAATGTAGTTTAGATGTCCCTTAGAGCTCCAACCACCTGCTAACTCTTCAGTACCTATCTCTCCACACCCAGCCTCCATTCTGCTCAGTCTGTAGGGGATTTTCAGTGGAAATAGAAAGCTTCCACTTACGTTTAATTAAGAAATCAACATTTATAAATTGTCTTCCTACCCATCAAAAACAGACATTCACCAACACGCAAATAGTGTCGCTGTGTCCTTAGAGTGAGAACAACTGGTACTCCTTTTCATCCTCCTTGCATGTTCCTCCAAAGATGAGGCTATTTTAAATCCTCATTCTGATCATCAGCTACACCAATTTATTCTATGCCTTTTATCTTCAAAAAGCAATTGTCTGTGACAACTCCTTGGGTACCTGCAGGAAATACCAGTTCCATGCTTACACACACATTCGTGCCTGACCACAAACACTTAGAAACCCTTTCATGCACTGACATTTCAAAAAAAATCAGGGATGTGTATGTCTATATAAAGACATGGAAATTTCAGGTTATGAAATGAAACCATAAATACTAATTTCAAGGCATATAATTGTGTTTTAATCACTTTAATGCTTTTTTTTAAAGTAATTGAAAGCCGTGGTTGTACCCTTGCCTCTTTTCCTGAAACTTAGAGAATTCCCAGACGATACAGTAGAATTGTTCCTATTTCCACTCGAAGCCCTTTCAGAGTGAATGCATCCTCTCTCCTTCCATCAGAAAACCGTACTGACCCACATCCTTTCTACCAGCATTAGGCATTAAGCCCAGATCTTAAAAGACAGGGCCATGCAGCCACTGTTAGTGGACCATCAGTGCAGACTGTCTTTCATTAAGGCAGCATCTATCTTACAAAAAAAATTATGGCAAGACATTTCTGTATTTGTAATAATGGTCTCACTGGCTCTTTTCTTCATGCAGACCTTCAGAGCAAACATTTGCACTATTGTTTACATCATTTTCCCTCCATTAAACCTAAAAGGTATCTTTCAACAGTGCTGCTTTACACAGCCAGTGAGACAGCAAAGCAAACGGTACAGAATCAGCCAGGTTTTCTTGTAGCATTTGACATATACAACGGAAGCAAAAGAAGGTTTTCCCAATTCCTTTTTTTTTAAATGTCCACAGGCAGGACTAGAACAGAAAAATCTAATCATCTGAAGGAAACACAAACTTCAACAGGAGACTGCAAAAAACTCATGATGCTCGGTTCTATTTAGGTTCACACAGCACAGTTACTTTTATCTAGAGCTTTAAAATTATATTTATGCAGCCTGAGGGCATAAGCTCTTACCCAAGACCAAGGGGAGCCAGTGGGCGTCTCTGGCTGCTCTTCCTCCTCAGACGACATCCTGAGCTGATCATTTTCCCCCATTCTTTGCGTATGCTTCTAAAACCACTCTTGGTTTTGGCCATATACAAAAATGCTGCCTTCAAGTTTTAGCTGTTGACAACAAAGCTCCAGAGAATATAACTTCCCAGCGATCGTGTTTGCTTGCTAATTTTACCTGCTGAAGTTCTTGGAAGCACAGTCAGAGCAAGAAACCTGAGCTCAGTAATCCAGAGCACACTTTCCTTGCAACTGACTCCTCAAGTATCCTAATTAAGTCATAAGGTTCAGTGAAAAATCAGAGCCTGACAAACACAAATTCACTTCCAGAGTCGGTATCCTTACTTTCATACGAGATGTTATCATCAGACAGTTTGCTGGGTTATAAATTCTGTGAACAGAATATAAGGAAGTTTCACTGCCAACATTTTTATTACCGTCATTAGTCGTATTTTGTATGGATTTTACTGGTTTAATTTTGTTTTCAAGACAGGTTCTTAATGTCAAAATCTAATTCTGCCTTTCTGCACAGCTGCGCAATTCCATAACCATAACTGTGTGCATGTGAATGCAGCACAGCTTTTCTGTTCTTCTGTGCAGTCAAGTTTGAAAAAAGGCCATTTGCTTTTCCGTTTGTCCTTTTTGATCGTCTGTTTCTGTTTTCTTTGGTACCAGAGTGTAGAATCCCGTTATTATAGATCTCACCCTGTGTAACTTCAGACAAACTTGCCCTGATACCTGTGAGCCTTCTGGCTCTGTGAGAGGGGACTGTCAAGTCCAGCATCTTGAAATCACTGCTGGCGGCCGACAGGAACGGCAGCTTTGTCGCCACAACCAGGCCAAGAGGAGGCTTTGTGCCTGAACTGACCGCTAATTCACAGCGATGATCCCCTTTCCAGTTCACAACCTTTAGCTTGATGTTTGTTATTTATTACTCCTCTGCTTACAAGGCATCCAGCTGCGGTAGCTGGTGAAATAAAATTGCTGTCAAAAACCCTGAACCCTCCTGATTCATCTCTGACTTTGGGCAACGGCTTCTAAATCTTTCCACTGAGTTACATAACGAAAGGGGCTATTTATAGCACATCACCGCAGGAGCGTCCCAGCGATAGCTATGAGCTGATAACGATTATCAAATGAACAAATATGCCCAGCTATGTTTGATATTTAACCTTAAATATGCAAATGCAGTAAGTGGGAAAATAGTTCAGTGATGGAAAAAGAAAACTTTGGAAATATTGCACTGAGTGGAGGAACAGGCGGTTGCCAGCCCACGGCCCCTCAGCACTGTAAGTGTCACTAAGCGGCACGTAAAGACAGAGAGGACTAAAAAGTGACAGTCCTCTCTGATAGCTGGCAGCCCACCAGGCGTCGTCAGCTTGAGGATTAGGGTAGCACAGTCGCACAGGCTGTGGTTTGACAGTGTGTTGTTTCCAACAGCAACATCAGCATCAGCTGTACTTGCCTCCATCAGCCTCCTTATCCCAAATGACAACTTTCAGGGCTTTTTAAAGTCCTAAAACAATATATTCTGGGGTCTCAAGGAGAGCTGTGACATCCCAACTGAGAGGGAAGCTCACTGCTGCATGGAGTTGCCTTTAAGTTTTGGGAATGTTGGGAATGAGGTGTTATTCCTGCGCATCAACCAAAACTAACACAGCTGCCAAACTGCTGCAAATGTCTGACATGGCAAAGGAAATTTGAGTTTGCGTCACAGGACAGGCATCAGGTGCAAGCAACACACTCTCGGCTCACTCCAGTTACTCACTGGGCTTATGGGAGTCCACTGCTCTCAGCATCCCTCCTGCACTGCCACGCAGCCTCATGCTGCCAGCTCTGACCTGCTCCTGCCCCTGAAACTCTGCCACTCTGGCCCACTGGTGCCAGTCCCCGATGGACTTCCCACCTGATGGGTGACTTAGGATCACAGAGACATCTGGTAGAGATGTAATTTTCAGAAAAATTGATGCTTGCTTCGATTCTTTCACATTTCACATTAGAAATTCAGAATGTGAAGTGGCCCAATAGCCATAATCACTCTCAAGCTGTTGGCCAACACTTCCAAGAAAAAACAGCACAGCACTTAAGTTACCAAGATGCTTAAGTTACTTGCTTCTGTTGTACACCGAATGTTAAGACTGTGAGCACAGAAACCCATTTATTAGCTATCTGACAGATCACATTTTCTTTCTGGAACAATTTGGGGGAAGGAAATTCAATACAATTCTTCTCATTTCAGCTAAACAGGGAAATGCCACACCTAATGAATTTCAATGGCATTCCTGCTTCTGCTGAAAGGTCTATTCACTAAACTTAAAAGATAGAAACCACTGTTTGTTGGAGTAATTTTCCACTGTCCCACCCATTTCTTCTGTTAAATTTGCTTTCAAGCTGTGATGGCCAAGTATAACAATCTATCAGAAATACTGTTTAAATCATTGTAATACATTGCGTAATGTTTATTTATAAAATTTTTCAAGAAGTGGCTGTGCATCTTTCCCAGCACACTGTATGTCTGAAGCCTTTGTCATATTCTGCACCGTCCAACCTGAGAACCTTTCTGCTTTCAGCAGGAAGCGCTAACAAGTATGAGCATTTCTTCTGTGCAACATATATGAACCCCACAACTGCTGTTCCGAGACCAATACACCTGACAGTCTGGTACCCTATGTCCAAGGGTGACCATCACCAAACACTTCTGATCAAGAAGTCCAAGAAATGGAATAATAACCAACTGTAAAAAGAACTTTCTCCATAATTTTCATACATCAGGACAGTGGTTCCCAGCCTTTTCCCCAGGTTGCCATTCCCACCACCTGCTCCCCTTCTCACCTCCTCTGCTGCCGTGCCCACACAGCCGGGCCACTGTCTCTTTGCCTCCCTCCCTGTTCCCCCACGACCCCAGAAGCTGTTTTCCGTTCACTCCCTTCCCTTTCCCCCACTCTTAGGACTTCACGACTTTACTGCTACTTCCCCAGTTGGTGTTTTCAACCAAAGACACACATGGAACAAGGGGACTGACACAAAATTCAAAGAAGATGTTCTGACTCACAGTTCATATAAGCTTCACAATGGTTTTTGGACTCCTGCTCAGCTTGTAGCCTCTGTGAGACCCCGTAGCAATGAGTTTCATTGGATAATTATGCAGTGTAAACAGAAATCTTGATGTCAGTTTTAAACATTGCCAAATGATTTCACTGCACGATGACACAAGGTAAACAGGAGCCAACTTCTTTTTATAAACAGCGTTTGTAAATGCTGTATCATGAGAAGGAAAAAAACATTTGTAATGATCCCAGAATATTTAAATATAGTAATATTAGCTCATGGTAACCTTGGTGTGGACTTTATGTTGCTGAACTGATAAGATTATGTCATCTTATTTTTAATAGTATAATTGTTTGACTTAAAGATTAATTTAAGATATTTTTAAACACAGTCAAAACTCTACTGTACTGGGACAGTGCCACTTACCTAAAATAGTTTAACTTTCTCCAGCCTTTTCACATTACTGCAGCTGCTGTGGACATAGTGTATGGAACTGCTCTTCTCTGTTTTCTTTCTGTAAAGTCTTTTGTCTCATAAACACCCGTGGCAATTTATAGCACCCGGGTACCTGAAACAGGGCTATATTAAGACAGCAAGAATAAAATCTACCTTACGCAGCTGCTGAGTTATAATGGCTTCAAACTGGAAGAGGCTAAATTGAGAATAGATATTAGGAAGAAATTTTTCACTCTGAGGATGGTGAGGCACTGGAACACGTTGCCCAGGGAAGTTGTGGATCACCTGGAAGTGATCAAGGCCAGGCTGGATGAGGCTTTGAGCAACCTGGTCTAGTGGGAGGTGTCCCTGTCCATGGCAGGGGGGTTGGAACCAGATGATCTTTAAGGTCCCTTCCAACCAAACCATTCTATGATTCTGTGATTTTATGCTGCATGTTCAGCCCTAAGATGAGCCTAGTGGGGGATTTCAGACTGGTACGCAGTGCTGCCAACCTGCCCCAACACAGGTGCCATCTTGTCTGGGACAGACCTATGAGATCTGTGGCTGATAAATCAACAGTATTTACAAGAATAATTTAAGTTCAAATAGAAAGAAATCACACCAACACCAAAAAAAACAGGCTCTGTGTATTTGCAAAAACACGTTCTGCATAGGTATATGATGCAGAATTAATCCGGTGGTTATCACAATACCCTGTGAGCCAATATCTAAATGTTCTGAAAACTGTTACTGGGTCCCTATAGTAGTAGGTAGTAACACGTACAAACTCACTTTCATATCATTCCTGTTGTCTCCAAGTATAAAGAAACATGTTAAGTTGCTGTTAGCAATGCCGCTCAACCTTTTCTCTGGCACCTCAGCACACACTGCCAGAATCATACTCCTTCCTATGTTCAGAGTTTAAGGCCATAATCAACACATCGGTCATGTAATAAGTGTGAAGAAATTTCCTTCTGTTTATATTACTATGTAAATCTAAACAAAACATTTCGATTTTCTTGACGATTTCAATCAAAACCACATTTACATATGAAGCAGTTTTATGAAGCCTTTCTCAAAATCACGGCAGTTGATTCCAAATGTGTTTTTCTCACCGAGCAGGAGTCTCGCTGTTATATCCAACACCCCATCACTCCTTTACCAAATAATATGTCGGCAACAGGCAATGCCAGCAATTGGACTGTTGCCTCAAATCTCCCAGAGTTCTGTCCTCCACAATCATCAATGGTTATTTTGGGGGCTGTCAAAACAGGACGGGAAATGTTATAAAAGTATTTGCAAATGACCAGAACCACTGAGTATTTCTTCAGGTGAAAACTGGAGCAGGGATAAGGAGTAGAAGACAGTTGAGAGGCAGAGGATGTACAGCACAACTTTTACATTCCATCGAAGAGCCGCATTCTTAAGGAAATAAGAAAAAGGAAAGAATACGGATTATATTTCACACCAGCATAGCCACAGTATTTCAGTGACAACTGATGAAATATTAAGGCTGGTTGCTGAGGGGCAGGGGATGACGTGTGAGAGGAGGACTCTGGTGGGAGGACGGAAAGGCAGGGCGGCGGGTGGTGCGTGGTGCAGTGTAGGGCTGTGTAACGGGGCTGTGGGTGCCTGCCAGTGTGCCAGACTGTGCTCGCTGGGTAAGCGGCGCGTGGTGGATGGATGCAGGCAGAGGTTGGTCTTTAAGATAATTGCAACGTGTTACCACTCTGAGAAACAGCTCTGGCACGGTCATTTCTGCTACAGGCGCCGTGGTGGCGGCTGGGGAACAGACCCCAGGAAGGAGGGATGTCACCCCAGGAAGGAGGGATGTCTTGTGGTCCCCCACCAAGCCCCGCAGCCAGCCCAGCCCAGCCCAGCCCCACAGATGGTGGGGAACTGTTGAGCTGGGTGCTCACACCACGCACCCTGCTGTGGAAATCCTGATTCTTTCACACCACACACAGCCCCTGCCCAGGGTCCTTCTGCCCCAGCAAACACTTGCTACCACAGCCAGGAGCCCTACTTGCCCCCCAGCTTCTTCCATGCTGTGCTGCTGCCTCCATTCACAGCCCCCACTTGCCTTGCTCTCCGTTTTCCACCCTATAAACCTCTCCTCTGACCGCTCCTTTGGGTTCTTTGTCTATTACCTGTACTTCTTTCTTTCTGTGTGACTGACACGTTTCACCACAGAGTGTCACCGATGCAGCCTTTGCAAAGCAGCCCCCTCTCAAGCAGTATTTAGCAGCTGCTTTTAGATGCAGGGTGGGAGCCGAGACCTGTACGTTCCCTATCACCACAACGGGAGGCACTTGCTAGGGAAGAGGGGTGAAATCCCTTCCATCCCCTAGTGTTCCCATCAGCTGTAATGCCCATGCTATTCAAATACCAGATACCAGTGCTTGAGCACTTGTGAAGAGTGCTTTGAGAGTGGAGAGGGGATAGTAAGAAGGAAAATAATGTCACCTTCCCAGTAACCTTCTCTATATTTGGATACTGTCTTTTGCAGAAGCTGAATCATAAAAGACTTTACCCTCCTGACACACAATGCAGAACACGTTAACAATACTATCTGCAGGTGATAATAGCAGATGACTAAACCAGCAAGCATGGAAGGCACTAGAGAAGAAGGTAGAGGCTGTAAAAAGTCTAAAAGTATGCAGGCAATGTCTTTTATTTTGTTTGCTACCACATTATTAGGTTAATCCATGTGATGAGGAGCTCTATCTTCTTGCCACATCCAAAGTCAGAAAGAAAAGACTAAAAGATTTTTTTTCATAATGGCAGGGGCCAAGTTTTCCCACAAAGGTCACTGGGACTGAAATGCAGTAATTCCCTGCTGCAAAAGGCAAGAGGAGAGAAAGGTAGAGCTGGGACCTGGGTTCCCAACCACGCACATGTACGTATGGTAAACAATGACAGCACAGGATGCCAGTCCCACCCAAAGAAATTTACTTCTATTTATCATGATTATTTATTTGTATTACTGTATCATCTCAGAGTCCCGGTTGGACATGAACCCTACGTTGTCCCTCTCACTGAAAGTTTACACTCTAAGGGAGCTTAGCTTGTAAACTAGGTCAGGGATGACGGAACTTTTGGATGGAGCTCTGGAGAACATCTCTCCCTGACTCATCCACCATCATATTTTTGGCATCCTGTGAACAAAATGCCATATTTTTCTACCATGTTGGGTACATAGCTTGTATGATGAGAAGTAACTGCATTTTGGTCCCACAGTAAGTGCATATCTGGTCTTATAACAGGATGTGCTCCATCAGACAATGGGCTGCGCAAGCGAGTTTCACCATATACAATTTCTTATGTATATACTCCACGATGGACAATGATTGCTCTTGGTCACACGATAGACATATGGCTGGTGAAGCCAGATCCTGAGAGTCCTGTCCTGTAGACAGGATACAGTAGGTAGGTAACTCACGGAGCAAAAGGTTAATGGTGAAACAACACTGGGGAGTATGATGGTTTCAGCCCACTAGCAGCTGCATTTTGTCAAAGTTTTGAAGACTTCCTGGCAAAAAACAATTTTAAGAAAGTATGTGATTTATTATTATTTATTTATTATTATATACTTTAGGCCTTTTTTTAGTTTCTTGGGGAAAATGGATGTCTAAAGACTTGCGAAGCAAAACACAGGGAAAGTTTACAGACACTTGGCATAAGTTGTTTGAGTATTTGGTTACAGGAAAGGAGATTTCATCCCCCTGTCTTTAGTTCCGAGTTCTTGTAAAAACTCTTACACCTTTGAGGCTGCGTTACACTTTAGGCCATTAAGCAGTACTGTATTTTCTCTTGATCAGTTCAGGGCATTCCTTAATTATATTAACTCCTTTCAGCCATCCCTTTTCTTTTTTCCCTACAAAACTGTACTTGATGGTGCTATACATCACCAAGACAGATGTCCATGCAGCATGAACTTTATTGTAAAGGATGGATTAGACATGAATGTCACACTTATTTTAAAAAGTTTAAATTAACTAATCAACTGATGAAAACTGAACAGGTAATACTATTTACATAGGACAATGCCCACCTTCCTTCCCCAAACTTAAACAAAGTGAATTCGCCCTCTGAAACAAGGACAATGAAATACAGAAACACACTGATTTCTAGCAGTTATCTTGTAAATAGAGATCTAAGTCTCTCAAACTCGCTGAACTTACCTTTTCCCTGTAAATGAACCTAAATTAGCTCTTTGGCACAGTCATACTGATGTCTCCATTTCAAGGTCGGTACTGTTATGGTCTCAGTCACCTAACGGCATTTCATCAGTATAAAAGCAATGATCCTCCCATTGCTGTATCCAGCAAGAAAGGACTGCCCAAAGATTAGATATCTTCTGACAATGTCTCTACTCATCCTTCCTGCACCTGGACTTAGTGAAATTAACACTGATTCTATAAAGACAAATATGAAGTTTGCAACCCAGATAATATTTCCAAAAACCTTGACAAAGACCACGATCACTGATTTCACATTTAGAGTGTACAAAATACCATGATGCCTGGTGCCATTCTAGAACATGTTTTTAAGTTTCTACCTGAATTTCTCAGAGATGTAATCTCCATTTTCTCACTCTTTTGAAGCACCTTGGCAAGAAAATATCCCCAGAAAGTGTATTGGGAGTGTTTCAGAACCATCTCATATGCTGTCTTGAGTGCACTGAGCCCAACTTGAAGTCTGCAGCCAGTGCAAAATTTAATCAGCAGAAAACACCACTGTTCTAGATATAATAAGTCACTTGCAGGTCAGTCTCACTGTTTGATCTTTTCAGTTACTCCAGGTAATTTCAATTTCAGGTTTAAATGTTCAGATCTCATTTTAAAATCTACTTTCATGACTTCCTTATGCTAATAAAACCAGACGTACATTTATGCTTCTATCCCAAGAGTCCTGTATGGTAAAACTATCCGGTGTGGCACCTGTTCCAAAAATTAAGGCTCCACCTGAGTTCCCACTATTAAAGAAATATACTTTACAAATCTTCATATAAAAAGCCTACCTGAATCAATCAGTAGCAGCATACTACAAAACTGTAACAATTCCTCTCACCTTGTGCCAGCTGTTAGATAAATAATGCTTGTAAAACAGAATCTGCTCCTAAATTTACATTTCCTATTTCTGGAATGTACAAAAAGTTTTCTAAAACTCTTGATTATGAACTTGCATGTGGTCTGTCACAGAAGTGCACTCATTGACCTTCCTTCTCTTCCAAAATTATTTCCGCCAAGCAGAGTAGTAAGTTTCTGTGTCTCTCCCAGGAGTTAGGAATAACTTCCATCAGATAATTAAATTTGAAAAGTCACTTCAGTGTTTGGAATTATGAGTGTAAATTTGCTGATTAGATATTATTCTAATGAACAATGGAAAACAGTCCTGCTTCTATTCAGAAAGCAGAGTCTCTCAAAAGTAATTTCATGAGATGGTGGCAGCTAGTTACTTGTTTCATTTAGGAAATGGGTCTCCTTTCAATTAAATATGTCGTCCAGTCAGGAAGAAAAGTGGTCTGTCCTCTTTTGCATTGGCAGTCTGGAATTCATCCCGCAGACGGAACTGCCATTCATCTTCCAGCTCTAGACGGACAACAGTCTGGCGAAGAGAATTGCGATCTTGACAAATGACACACAAGGTGGCACCTAAGCAAACAGTTAAAAAGAAACCCACGTGAGTATCCCCTTTGTTCTCAGATCACCCAGCTCCCACCACCCCTTTGCACGTCGAGCTCCACCATTTTCACAACAGGAATTACAAATGGGCCTGGGAGAAAATTAAGCCACTCATGTAGGACTGAGGAAAACTATGTTCAGCTCTCGATTTGGCAGGATCTTCTTGTGTAACTTCAGTTTGCTAGTATTCATCTAGTAAACAGGGCTACAAGACATTCCCTACTCTTTAGGGTAAGGAAGGGTAAAACTATCAGGTCTAAGGAGGTGGTGAATGGTCCTGGCAGAAAACAAGATGAAGCCCTACGCCCATTAGTGTTCCAGCCCTACTGGTCATTACCTTGTCCAGTGAAACCCTCACTCAGCAAAACACACCACAAGTCAATCACCTTGATGGCTGACTAAGCTCTTTGTGCTTTGCTGACCAGAAATGGTCGAAACACATCCTTAGAACTAATCGCAAACTTTAGTGCTTTTCGGATTGGTAAGCTAATGTGCTGGCAAAGAAGAATTTGGTCTGTGTGGCTATGGACACAGGCAAATCTGGAATGCCAAAGTAAGAAATATCATATTTTTAGTAGACAATATCAATTGTCATAACTGGCATGCTGATACTATTTTAACTTGCATGCGTGATTTCCTGGCTTCTGACAAAAGTGCTCAGTTAAGAGGAAATAATTACCTCACCAGAATTCAACAATCTGAATGAGAAATGGTGAGGTAACTGGAAACGCCCAAGTCAAAAAAAAAAACTTGAGTATATAATAAAAAGAAAAAAGACAGACAGCCATGTGGTGTTTAATGCTCATGTGGCTGGTCTATGCCAAATGAAACTGATTGACAGCCTCTGGACACTCAAAAACTGCAGTATAAAAGCACTGCTTTCATTTGCAGTTACTCTGATAGGCTGATGAACGGCTGATGAAAATGGGGACACTGCTCCGGAATGAGCACAGACACTGGCACTCCTGCGGCTTCAGTGGCGTGTGCAGGAAAAAGCACTGCATAGCCCAGTTTGCACTTCGCTACACGTACCTACATGAAACTCTATTAACTGCAACAAAACCCACAGCAGTTCATAACAACTCAGTTTTCAAACATAAAGTAAGGAATTATGCATATATGCTAGGCATAATGATATAGATCCAGCATTCCTCCCCACTTAGAAATCTGCAGAACTTACAGCACTGTTATATACCAGTTACTACAGCACAGAGCCAACATGATCAAGCAGCAAAGAATGGGTGAGACGTATAAAGACAAATAAGAATATACGCATATACATACATATGCATGTATATTTTCATATAAAATACATTTTTCCCCAGGTTCCCAGAGACCAGGTCATGTAATTCTCTGTAATAAAATTACTGCAGCTCACCTTTAAGAAAATGAAACTTCTTCAAAAAGCTAGCTACAACAAAGGAGTCACACAGGTATAGCAGGAGACCACTGAATGTCAAACCAGAGGAACTGATATTCAGAGAGTGAGGCCGAGAACTCACATAGCAAACTGCAATCTGATTGGGAGAGGGGAAAAAAAAATTAACATTTTTCAAGCTTGTATATAAAGCTAAGGCTTGATCTCAAGTTTTCAGTATTTGCACCTGATTCAAATTCAGACTTGGTTTCCAACTCCAAATACTGTGATCTTTGTAGTTGCTTCCTAAACATCCGTCTACTTATTAAAAACCTATATAAAAACACTATTCATAATTATGCATGAGTCATTACTATTAATTACTATTATTAACATGAGGTTTAGATATTATAGCGTTTGAAAGCTGTAGTAACAATAGCTCCCCACAACCATAACGTTGTGACCTGACCGGCAAAGTTTATCTACACATGAGTGTATACAGTAACTGTGCAATCAGACATGAAAGGAACCTTTTAGAAATGCCTAATTTCATTTACATTATGATAGGATTACTCAAGTCAGCAGAGTTGTGCATATACATAAATGCACGAGGTTTCCTCTTGTCTAGTTTGTTTTTATGGCTACTCCTCAAATCCACTATGAACCGGGAATATTTATAGCAATCTTTCAGGATTTATAAATTTAGATTAAGGAATCTTCCACACAAGGCTTTGTTTCCAAAGCGCCTTTGTACTACTTAGATGAGACAGACTCTCATCTGGCATAAATCAGCATGATTTAGTGGAGGAAGGTTGACCCACAGCAACTAAGACTCTGGCCCAGGATGCCTATATTCATCCATATTCCTTCAATCCTGTTGCATCATATTCCAGCCCAGGTAACAATTCCAGAACCGAATTGAACTCATTTCATGTGCTGAATGGGTTAGAGCTGAGAGGATGCAATGGATGAAGACAGTAACAGTACAATGCCCTTCCACAGAGTTTGTTTTTCCAAAGATGGTGGGAACATAGACCTGTAAGAGCTCAGCCAGAAAGGAAATTAAAAGATATAGTTCAAAATGTTCTGGGAGCAGCATATATTGTCATTACACAGCTGTTTTGGTAAAAAAAGTTTAGTAAATCCAGCAAGACTGAATTTCATTTAGTATTCAAGTCAGGTGAAACAGTAAAACCAGTTTCTCTGTCCTGAACACCACCATCTTAGTATCACAATTCTATCTGACCTACTTTTGAGTTTAAGTATGACCTTGGCTTTAGATCCAAACTCCTCTGAGAGAGCCAACCGCTCCTGAGATCTAATGGCAGCTTCTCCCATTCTGACTGTTTTCTTGGTATTTGCTGCTCTGCCTCTGGTTATCATCAGTCAAAAGAGAACGAAAACATTTGTATTTTGAAGTGCTTTCTAAGGGCTAGCTACTATTCATAAAACTCTCTTGTGGAAGAAATTTGCTGTAGCAAGGGCCTGATTGAGAAAACACTTCTTAAAGAAAAAACTGCTCTGTGTTAATTCAGAATCTGATATAATTCATAGACTGTATTAGTATTTAGGACAACTCTGGTATTGTTCTCCATGTACTTTATTTGAAGCCTCTAATAGTATCTCTATGGAACTAAGAATTTGATTTTAACATTATAGGGATCAAATACCTGGTTATTCAAAGGCTGTCTAACTATTATTAAGGAATGCATCAATGAACTCATCCAAAACATCACCTATACCTTTCTAGAGCTGCTTGAAGATTATTTTGTTCAGTACCTGTGGTCCTAAGTTAAGGTAACAGTCCACAGATAGCACTGGGTGGCTATAATTCTTCAGTGAGAGAGGGAAGAAGCGATGGCTGTGATACTGGAGGTATTTTTCAAGGAGCAACTGAGCAGGTGCTGCCAAGAAGGTATGCTTGCTGTCAGGAGCACAAATGTACTGAGCAGGTGAGATTGAAACTGGAGTGTCAGATACCTATGAAGAAAAATACTTCTGGTACAGATCAATCCTGATCAATCAAGTTGTACTTATATGAATTTTGGTTTGTATAAAATATATCTCTATCCTACAAATCTAAGATTTTTTTAATAAGCAAAGTCATTCAGCCAAAAATATCTGCTACCAAAATGTCTCAGAGTTTCATGGAATTACATTTTTATTTATAGAGCCTTTGGGGTTTCTTGTTTGAGCCCAAAGTACTCGTACATAGGAAGTCATATGAAGATGAGCAATTCAATAGCTATAGATAAAAAACTCATAGTGAATGGTTACCTGGATTGTAAAGAGACACTTTAGGTGGTTTTAAAAGTTTTAAAGGAAAATTATTAAGGAAAGGTGCATTTATGCCAAGAATACTGTGGATTTCAGAAAGAAAGAAAAAAAATGACATGACAGACATACCCATTACTGGCAACTGGTGTTGCAACAAAATACCTCAGCTCTCCTGGTTAAAGGGTACAAAAAGGGGATCAGAATTTTAACAACAATGGAACAGAGGTCTCGGTTCCCACCTTAGACTTGATGTGGAAGGATCGCTGTCCTCCTACTGCAATTTGCTTTTTCATGACACTGAAGCGATTGAACCGACAGATGAGCAGGCCAGCGCTGTGGACGCGCAAGTTGAAGTCAATGTCATCACATGTAAACCTGGAAAGAATAAAATCATAGCAGTTCAGAGTGTTTCTCACCACACCCTAACAAATACAAGCACTCAGGGTCTTTGATCAGCACCGTAGAAAGGACACCAGCGCCTATCGGTCAGGGAAAGAGGCTTTGTAGTAATAAACCAGGCTGGGATGAGTTCAAGAAGACCGGAATGAAGAAGGGAACCCGTTAGGGACCGAAAGGACCAGAAACACAGGGGAAAGTGGAAAACAAAAGGTAGTAAATTGCCAGGGTAGAGACCCAGGAGTTAAAATATTTTCTTTGCCTTTTACTACAATAATGCAGTCATAGAAAATAGCTACATATGTTACTAACCCAAATAAGGTCAAGGAAATTACTTCCTTTGACTTCCAAGGAAAGGGATGAGGCCCTGCATTTGATTTGTCAAAGGCACAGAGGTCTCTGACTACTAATTTTTCCCTTAGAATACAAATATTCAGCAATTTTTCTCAATATTCCTCTACAAAAATAATGCCATTTTACATTAGAGACAAAAACTATTTGAAGACAAGGAGTCTTTTCTTAATCTACCAGAACTGCAGGGACAGGAATAAATTAAGCAGAATGAGGCCAAACATCCCTGAGCTAAATTTGATCCATTTTAAAAATAAGATGGAACAGAATAAAAGGTAAACTTCTAAAGCTGACTAAATTCAAATTCTCTGGCCTTTGGGAACTTCAGACTCAGTTCTCCATTTTGAATGTAGATATTACACAGCAAACAGGATGATGTGCAGAACTGTTGGATTTACATCCTGGGCTTGGATTTGAGCTGAGCGATTACTGCAACAGTGAACATCAGTGAGAAATGTGGCATTTAATTATATGTTTTTAAAATCTTGTCTTTGATCTTAGTAATATTTATGTGGATATTTGGTATTTCTGGATGTCAGTGTCTCTGTGTTTTCAAGTGTACCTTTTTTCTTGCCAGCCCAGGCTTGGAATGTCACATAACACTTCATGCTCCACAGCACCCACACAGAGGATTATGGTGAGCCGCGCATGGTTTGAAGGCACGGGCAGGAAATGGGTGGTGTGGTCTGGCATTCCTGACATTTTAACTTTGCTGACTGTACTCGTATCATTTTGCTTTATTGTCGCTGTCTTCATTAGCCCTTCATAACGCTTCATAAGGTGCAAGAGGTAGACAGCCTGGGAGCACAGTTCTGTACTAAGACATGCATGGGAGCAAGTTTAAAATGCTCTTTTAAAGGGTCAGGCTGGTGGCGATAGAAATTTAGGTCGCCTGTTTACCCACACAATAATGAAAGCAGAAGTGCTTCCCTGCAGTTATAAGTAAACTTGAACTTCAAAAGACATCTTCCTGAGACAGCCGAGTTCTTCTGAGAAGTACAGTGACAGTCAGTTATCCCAGTCTAGGTTTGTAGGGCCATTTTAGATTATCTGGGGAATCCCACCTATCTTACGGTAAAACACATTTAGATTTCATGTCATACCTGTCAGCCCCATACGGACATCTTACATATCCTGAGGTGCCTAAAGACTGGTTTTAGACAAGTGAATCCCACCTCTAGCAATATCTACTAATTCTGTTTCAAAAAATGCTTGTCCCTCAGAAATGGGGCCAAAACCACAGTTTATTTCACACAGATCAGTGAAATTCTGTAAGATGAAGTACCTAGTGAATACAGTTCTGGTAACTGTGGTGATACTGTGCATGGCAATATTACAATCTGATATATCCTATGCGGCACAATAAATGAAAAATTAGGAATTGTGAGACAACTGAATGTGAGAAACCAACACCAATGTTGATGAGGTTCATTTATTCCTTTCTTCTGGTTATCCTGATGAGCATACATGCAGTATGCTCCAGCATTGTGCTCCTCAGGGTAAAATAGCCCAGTTATACCTCAGCTCCATGTCACAACAAGACGTGGTTATGCACCATTCACCGTTTCCTTTGGAAGGCAGTCCAGGTAAGTGGGCAGGAGAAGTATGGTGTTTACCAAAAGGCCACTTGGACGAGACACCTGGGGGACCAGCACTGCAGGACACACTGCTGAGCGTGTCTACCCTGTAATTCAAATGTGACTGTTTTGTTTAGCACTATGGAGACTAATGTCTTTTTCCAAATGCTAGCAATTTGGGAAGGACTTGAACCATCAATAAGAAAACAATATCCCTCTGCATCCCATTAACAACCTCCCCATTATTTGGTTCGTTATCTCTATTGAAAGATGCTACTGATTCATTTACCTGTTCTGATTGTACTGTACATTCTGTGTCAGATCGACATTCAGCATAATGAAATCATGCACATGGCAGCAGGAGAATGGTTCCTTGACCTCAGCACTGTTTGTTTTGCTGGACCATTTCCTCATCCCAATTAAGGCATAGTGAGTGACATTGGGAGTTGCTTCAATATGTTGCAGAATTTGCTTCAAGGAAACATTCCTTTCAGTCCACGTATAGTCACTGCAATAATTACGAAAATGTGTTAATCTTAAAGTATACAGAGAATATTCAGAATCTCATTCAGCTGAAGAGCAATTCTTAACAGTCAAAACTAGTTACAAGTATCAGGCAGATAGCTTCAATGTTGTCCTAGTTTACAGCAACTTTTTGTCTCTCACTCTAATCAAAACTTAAAATTAACTAGTGCATATGTGGTGGGGATTGGCATGACCCATCTGAAACTTAGTCTGGATCTTTCAAAATATTCACTCAGATACATAAACTTTTTAAGTTACCTGGATAATGCCCCAAATAACTCTGGGAGGGTTGCTGTCTTTGTGCCATAACTTAAGTGCAAAGTATAAGATCCTCCTAGCCCACCCCCAGAGTCCATAAATCTCTGTTTTCATTGCGTTTAGTTCTCTTTGAATGTTTGCTGTAAATCCTGAACAGCACCATTCTGGGAACAGACAAAAATATCTAGTACAAACAATCTTCTAAAATAATGGAAAAAAAAATGCTTGTTTGGGGATGTGGGGAGCTAATAAAGGAGCCATATAGACCGCGACTGACAAAAAAGCCAGAGGAAATCAGCTGCACAATTTGCACAGAAATGTCTTTTAGCTTCCTCAGAAAAATCCTGTTAAAAATGCACATGTGAATGCCCACACCTGCCCAGTGTATCAGGGATTGTTTACAGAGCCTGAAATCTGCAGTCCAAGTAATTCTGGTTTGAACCAGAGTCAAGGTATACAGCAAAGGCTGCAGGGCACTTAAATCCTCAGGGGACAGGAATGAAAAACAGGCACTAAACTATGTGCTATGCAAAGGCAGATATCTAGGGAAAATACTTCTCTCATTAGGCAAATATTATTCTCTGCTTGTACAGGGTAAAAGTTGTAGTATATCAAATGTAATTTCAAAACTGATATGCAGTGAAAGGTTAAAAGAGATCAGCTGGAAAAGCATATATTATACTCTATTTACCTTTTCCTGTCTCCTGAACAATCAACTTCTACTGCATTCCACATGACACAGGAGTCATCTGAAATGACAATGAAAGGCCAAATATCCTGGGGTTTTATCCCCAGCTCCTCCTGCCGATTTCGTTCAAGCTCCAAGTTATGATAAGACAACTCTTTTATGAGGAAGTGTGCAGCACCTGAAACCAAGGACATAAACCATCAAATGAAAAGTAGGGGCAGAAATTGTTTGCTTTTAACTTGGAAGCCTCTTGAAGTGAATATTTCTGCAGCCCAGGGTATGAATCATAGAATCATAGAATCATAGAATGGTTTAGAGTTGGAAAGGACCTTGAAGATCATCGAGTTCCAACCCCCCTGCCATAGGCAGGGACACCTCCCACTAGACCAGGTTGCCCAAGGCCACGTCCAGCCTAGCCTTGAACACCTCCAGGGATGGGGCCTCAACAACCTCTCTGGGCAACCTGTTCCAGTGCCTCACCACCCTTAAAGTGAAAAACTTCTTCCTAATGTTCAATCTAAACCTGCCCTCTTACAGTTTGAAGCCATTCCCCCTTGTCCTGTCACTACATGCCCTAGTAAAAAGTCCTTCCCCAGCTCTCCTGTAGGTCCCCTTTAGGTACTGGAAGGCCGCAAGAAGATCTCCCCGGAGCCTTCTCTTCTCCAGGCTGAACAGCCCCAACTCCTTCAGCCTCTCCTCATAGGAGAGGTGCTCCAGCCCTCGGATCATCCTCGTGGCGCTCCTCTGGACACACTCCAGTAGGTCCATGTCCTTCTTATGTTGGGGACTCCAGAGCTGGATGCAGTACTCCAGGTGGGGTCTCACGAGAGTGGAGTAGAGGGGCAGAATCACCTCCCTCGCCCTGCTGGCCACACTTCTCCTGATGCAGCCCAGGATACGGTTGGCCTTCTGGGCTGCGATCGCACATTGCTGGCTCATGCTGAGCTTTTTGTCAATAAATTGCTCTGAAGATTTTAACACCCTAACACTCCCCAGAGCCAACTTACTTTGTCACTTGCCAAGCAAGTGACTTACAGGACCCCACTGGGAAGCACACAAAATGAAGCCGGACTTCTGTGGTAAAGATTTGTTAGCGTCTTAAGGGTTTAGCGACTAATTCTTTTAACTTGACAGATATTTGGCTCCACTAGCATCTCTTAGTGCAAACATCTAGAGATGTTAATTGACCAGCTGAATAACATGTGAACAATTTCCCCTGATGCTCTACTTTGAGTGTTTGTCACTAGTGCTGTCTATAAGTTTTTCCAGCAGTAAAAGCAAGGTGCTGAATATTTCACAGATATTATCTTAGCAGAACCTACCTAAGAGACGTACCTAATCGGTGCATCACTGCCTATGCAAATAGTACATAACTTATTTCCATGAGGAAACAGAGTAGGTAACTCCATCTGGGTTAACATCGCCAGGTGCCTTTAAAATCAGTAGAGGAGAGTAAGCATTTCTAGGGGGCAATAAATCTACCTTTGTTTTAGGTGGATTTATGTGGACCTGGATTAAGTGAATTTCATCTTTGACTGTGACACATTGTCTTTAAAGAGAATCCAGATCACCAGATCCGATATGCTAGCTACAAGGTGGGGGTCTACATTTCACTGTTGAGTAACAACAGCTGAAGGGACTGAATCACGTCTCCACATTTGTTAGAACTTCTTGTTATACTTACCTACTCCAGCACTGTTGAAAATGCTCGGAAGAACAAGCATGATGTGGTTGGGCCAATATTTCTTATATATGGCCATTTCATATTCCTTGACAACTAAAACATGCAAATGACTGGCTCCATCCATTGCATGATACAAATTGAAAAGTCCATGTTCATGACGACCAGTGGTGGGGGTAAAAGTGGGGCTTTTTATGTAATCTTCACTCTGTAAATAAAAAGAAGTGTGAGTTTCTGTATTAAGCTGCAGGATGTTTAAACAAAAAGAACCAGGTGCTTCAGGAGAATAAATCAGATTCACTGACACTGGACAAACTGCTACATTTGAAATCAGCTTAATAGGAAAATAAGCAAATTTTGTAAAAGCTGGGAAAAAGAAAACTCTATCACTTAGCTTATCCAACTGGTGAGAGGGTGATGGACTGGATAGGACTGCTAACCTTGACCTGCCAAGCACATAGGGACCTTGAGGCTAGACCTGGAAAAGGATTTAGGGCCATATGACATAAGATGGGAAGAAGCACTTTAGTCCAAAACTACAGTAGAGCCTTTTCTGACTGGCTGTCACCCAATCTTGAATGCATTGAAACTCACTCAGTGCTTCAACGTTTGATAGTACAGCTTCTGAAAGCCCTGTTTCTCCAGACATCCAGGACTGTTCCAGTCTGGCCAGCTCATGTTAGTCTGGTTCCTACTAAGGTCACTAAGGACCCTGAATGAAAGTGTGCCTTTTTACTGAGACTCTCCAAAGCCCTCACAGTAAAGCACTCCAGATTTAAAACTGCCAAAGCACAAAATGGTGGATTTGATGCCAGTGGAGTTCACAAAAGGGAATTTGACATGGAACAATAAAAATATTATATAATGGTTTCATAATCTAGGTTTATATCCCACAGCGCTTTTCAAGCTTGCAGCAAGATTTGCAGGCACCATTTTGGAGAAAGTGAACAGGAAAAGAAGCAAAGGAAGAATAAATGGTTTCTGCAAAGCCTCAAAGCAGGTGAGTGGCAGAAGGAGCAAAAAAGGACCCAGTGCAAGTGATGACTGCATAGCCAAGCACAAGTTTACTGCGTGAGGAAGAGCAGGAGGTTTCATCCTCACATTGCACAGCTACTGCTGTGTTTCTGCCTGGGTTCTCCCATTTCAAACTTGAACTGGACATAAAAGCTTGAACTGGAGGGTGGTATTGATTGGTTATTGTTTATAGGAAGCAGCTTATCTTTTCTAGGATAGAAGTGCCACTGCTTGCTACTGTTCCACATGTTGCTTCAGTCCTCCAAGCAGTGTGGCCTGAGCAAGGCACAGCTTCAGCTGAGATACGGATATTAGGAGTCGGTGCAAAGGGCAGCAGCAGAGTTTGCATAGCCTGTCAGATGGATGACCTTATAAAGTGTTTTCTACAAGCGTGCCATGAAATTCTTTGGATAGCCTTGAAGCCACAACAAAGATTCTTTGAAAGCCTTATTTTTATATGAAAGGAACTGAGCATATATGCAGAATTAGACAGGATAATCCACTGCCTCCCTCTACAGTAAAAAATTGCTTCCTCTTAGTAACTGTATGATAAACAAAACCACGTCTCTGAGGCTCATTGCTGAAACCGTTCTCACTTTAACATGTTAAACCCATAACCAAAGGCCTTCTGCCCCAGATAAGAGTGCTTATACCAAAGGATCAAGCTTGATAATGAGCAAACGAAACAGCTTATTGGTGCCTTGACAGTTTTGCTTCATGTCTCCCTTGCTGGGATAAAATACAAGCTTAGTATCAGGACATCTTCATTATCTTTTGACAGCAGGACCAGAACTGTAAAGAATCCTAAATCAACAAATTTTAAAATTGGTTTTGTCTCTGTCCATATGGCCATAAATATAATTATCCATCTACCTTATCTGTGACTAGCGGTAGCCTCATGCTCTCCAATTGTCTTCCTGGTTGGCTAAAGACAAAATGATGCTCCTTTGACTTTGGAATGATAAAATGCAGCTGAATCTCTTCTCCCAGCATAGAATAGGAAAAGGCAAATGCATGCAGAGTGGACTCATAGAGCTGAGGATGGGAAAAAATAGGATAATTCCAGTGGTTAGAGTCAAACTACAAGGTCTCAGTGTAGTTAATACACATTTATAATATTACCATACAGACTACAGTCACTTACTGTATTGCATTAGATTTTACCTCATGATTCCCTAAGTTAAGTAATGCCCCCTCAGCTAGAATATACACTAAAAAAATCTTAAATTAAACTGTTCCCTCTTTTGAAACCATTGTTTCAACCTGGTCTTGCAGATGGTACCAATAATTACAAGCCACTCTTGGCTTTCAGAAATACTGACACATAAAAACCAGTATTTGCATTGCTAATACCTTCTTCCTCACATTCTAATAGGCAGGAAAATTGAGGGTTACTCTGAGTAATAACAGTCTGTATGCCACATATAGACTACTCCATGCTGCACTACTCTTATAGCACCTTTTGCAGTTACTCAGGTGAAAATGTAAGCAATTCCCAGTCGGAAAAGTTTACTGGGAAAGTAGTTTTAACAGCTAGTATGCATGTAGAATGCAGATTACAGCACTGACTAAGCTAGTGTAAATGAGGTTCAGTCCTCTGACGTCCCCAAACCTGCAGTCTGGTCAAGGCAGGCAAACCTCAAGAAATAAGAAAATATGTAAATCAGCTGTTTTCAACACCTACATACAACTTGTAAGCCAATTCAAATACAGTGAATGTATAAAACCCCATGTTTGGGTTGTGTCTGCTTCAGTTTCTGATCCACAGAGTAATATCTGGAATTCTTTACCTGATACCTGGGATTGAAACCCATATACTGATGACACTGTTCACAGTGATGGTAGGTGTTATATGCTGCATACTTGGATAACCTCATCCTTGTTGTCTGACGGTGTGTATACATATCCTCCTGTCTCCTGCTCATTGATCTGTCTATTAAAAAAAGAAACAACTGAAATGTAATATATATTCCAGACCATAATGTGTTCCCTTGTGACAAACTGTTTCTGTCACTGTAATTAACTCTAGGAACAATGGCAGGGTTAAGCATGCAAAACAAACTATTAATTCACTCTGAGCATAGTATATTTTATAAATTGTTATGTACAGCAAAGGGGACTACAAAGAAGTATCTGTAAATTCATGATTATGATATTTCTGTACAGATTTCACATAAGGCTGAGGTGTAAGCAAAGTTGTTGTTATTATTGGTTGAATGCTTGCAAAAGTAATAAATAGTAAAAGAGTCTTATGACAGACATTTACTGTGCTGTGATGGACATCACAGTAGATTATGTGAAATGAACTTGGCAAATTTAGTGATGTTGCTCTTTAGCGAATATCTACATTTCTAAAAAGGGAGACTGAAGGAAGATACGATGTAATTTCTGCTGAAAAGGACTTCCATTATGTCATATGGCCAAACCTTTCACTCAAATTTTCAGCATCAGATTAGGTTGCTCCTTGTCCTGTCAAGATTTGAAAATCACTGAGTGGAGTTTCCACAGTCTCTCTCGGCAACCTGCTCCATGGTTTGACCACTTTTATTCTGGAAATATTTTTCATGCTATCTAATTGTAATTTCCCATGTTGCCACTTGTGTCTGTTGTCTCTTGTTCTTATGCTGTGTATCTATAATAGTTTGCGTCTATAAATTCCCATTAGGAAGTTGAAGACAGCAATCAGATGCCCTTGCTAGACTTCTCTAGACCAAGCAAACCCAATTCTCTTCAATTTTCTGTATAAGTCATATGCTTCAGGTCTCCATCCACCTTGGTGGCTACTCACTAGACTCCCTTCTGTATGTCAATGTTTATCTTGTACTGGGAAGATGAAAATTTGACAGAATACTCCAGATGTGGTCTTGCAGGTGCCATGCATAGAAAAATAATCACTTCCCTTGACCTGCTTGCTAGATTTTTAGTAAGTCAGTCCAATAAGCCATGATGACTCATGTTCAAATTGTTGTCTACCAGGATCATCAGGTCGCCTTCCTCAAAGTTGCTGTCTATACAGCTGTCCCCAAGCTTGTACAGCTGCAAAGGGTTATTCCATCCCAAGTGCAAGATCTTGCATTTACCTTTGTTGAAGCATTTGAAGTTCCTGTCAACCCATTTCTCCAGTCTGTCAAGGTCTTTCTGAATGGCAGTGCTACCTTCCTGCATATTGACTGCTCCCCCAATTTGGTATCATCCATGAACTTGCTGACGTTGCATTCTGCCCCTTTGACCGGGTTATTAATAGCAACCTTAACCAACATTTGCCTCACTGTCAGTCTCTGAGCATTGCCATGCATACCCAGCTGGCAGTCAGATTTGTGCCACTCATCACATTTTGAGTTCAGTGGTCCACCCAATTTCCCACCCACTTTACAATCTGCCTATCCAAACCATTTCTCTCCAATTTTGGCTGTATGGATATTATAGAAGACAGTGACAAAAGCCTTGCTGAAGTCAAGATAAAACCACTGCTCTTCCTTTGTCCATAGTGCCAGTCACCTCATCATAAAATCCAATCATGTTTACCAATCACTATTTGCCTATGATAGATCCGTTCTAGCTGCTCCCAATCACTCTCCTGCCCTTCATGGGTCTGGACATGGCTTACAGGAGAGTTTGTTCTATAACTGTTTTGAGGACTGAGGGCAGGCTGACTAGGCTGTAATTGCTTCGATCCTCCTTCTGTCCTGTAAAGGACGGACATGGCATTTTCCTTTTTCCAACCATCAGGAACCTCCACCAGTTGTTGTTACCTTCTACAAATGACAGACAGTAGCCTCACAATGATGTTGGCCACCTCCCTCAGCACACCTGGATACATCCTACCTAGTCCCATGGGCTTGTGTATGTCCAGCTGGCTAATCCAGAGGACTAATTCAAACCTCAGTACTCCAGGAATCTAAATCTGGACATATGCATCTCACGCTTTCCAAGCCTAAACCAAAACCTAAAAAATAAACCTATAAACACTTTTAAGTACATAAATAACTTTACCTACATAAATCACTTCATTGCTACAGAGCAGGACAATGCTACTACATAAAAACATTCAAATACACAAACTTATTAAGGAATCAGAGCTTTTTTAATGAAAGACTCCCTATATAATATTCCATAAAACATTTATAAGGCTCACACTTTGGTGCTTCATCTAGCAAACTTCAAATCTTTTTTCACTGTTACTTAGTAAGGTGCAATTCTGATAATTTCACTCTGTTTAAAACTTTAATGGGATTCTCACGTTAAAAACAAATAAATACATATTTGTGTATCGTTCAATATTTTTTAAATTCTAACCTTCACTGTTTATAGTCTGAAGCTTTGAACAAATCAGACTTGCATCTTCATATTTCGGGTCATGGATAGTGTAGTCAAAAGGTGTCTTCTTAAATGTCTCCAAATCTGGCCACCTATCTCCAGGCTGATGGTAGTATTGATCAGATTCTTCTTTTATGTCTATGATATTATTGAAAAATAAGAATTCATGCAATTACAATTTTTAAAGCTCTTTTTATTGCTATAGATGGTTTTGTAGTGCCTATTATTTCTTCATCATTTTATCTTTCATCATTCTGAGGAAGCAACATTATTATGCATCAAGAAGTGCACCTTTGAACAAATGCACCTTATACCTCAATGCAATTCTCGCTTTAAAACCTTTGTTATTTAAGACCTCTGTAATCTTCCTGGACCATTGGTAGGACGATGATGAAAACAATGTCAAGGGTCTGCTAATGCTGATCTACCTGCATCCAGGCATTTGGAGTCTTTCCACTGACCACCACATTCGTGAACTCAATTGAAGAAAGATATATTATTCTCACTGAGGAAAAGAAGCCCTCTTAAAGCTTCAGAAATTGCAGTATTAAGTACAGTGCAGAGTTAAAGTCAAATGCCCATTCTAGTGCTAAGACCAGAGTAATCAAAGATAATTCACCCTAGGGTAAGAGACAAATAGTAACTGGTATTGGTATAACATGCAGTGAAATCATGCCTTTTTCTGAAGCAGGTTAACTGGCATAAAAACCCAAATGTACACAAGTCCTTACAAAATACTCGTGTGCCTTTGTCAAGAGGATGAAAGATCTGACAAGAGTAAAATGGACAGCAGTGAGGAGCTCAGTTTGGGGGTCAGCTGTAGGCTGCTGTAAAGAGACATAACTCCATGTCTCTGAGCATAAACTAAATGACTATTTACCACAGGCAAGACCCTGTCTTTTGGCACCCAAAGTATATATGAAACTCAGGTGGAATTAGTCAGATGGTGAAATTATTTTCATGCCCTGACTGTGAGTTACCTCTAAAATCCTGCCTAAAATACAAAGGATCGCTTCCAGAAACCTCTCCCTTAGCAGACTGGTCACCTTTTCCACAGGTTTTGCCATAAGCCTTGGGGGCGAGCTGCCTCTTTCTCCAGCACAGCTCAGTGTGGAGTAAAACTCTTGGCTACTGCCCCAAAAAGCCCTCAGAGACAAGAGCTGAGGCACAGTCCTACAGTGAAATGACTGAACGGTTTCCAGCCGGGGTGTGATGGATCCAGCTAGCAGCAGGTAGCACCCGCCTGAGACTCTCCACGGCTGGCTGTGGACATGCTTTTACTGCAGAATTAGACATATCCCATAAAATATCGCCCTTATTTTTCTATGTAATCCAGCCCTTAATTACTGAGGCTGAGTGTCGGAAATACATCTGGAAACACAGGGGAGTAATACACTGTAAATAAAGGAAGTTTGGACTAAACTTAGCTATTAGAGAGCAGGAACTGTTTTCCTCCCTCATGCAGTCTTATGTACTTAGAAAATATGACATTGCACCTCATGGTATAAATCTGCCAGAATTTCACTGATTCTTTTTATATACTTTACCACAAAAGATCATTCCAATTCTAAACTCAAAAACAATGGCTGGATACCATTTAATATACATAAATGGTGTTGATGATTGATTACTTCCAAAGAAAAACAGGGGTATGTGGTTTTCTTATTGAGAGGAAGGCTAGAAGACTAAAGTCTAAATGATGAGTAAAATAATAAAATATTCTTAAGTATCAGTTGAAGATCACACAAAAAAATTCTTAAAATATTTCAATAACGTAAATTAATTGCAAAGGTGAACAGCATAGATTATACAGACAACTAGTTTTCTATTTAACTTAACAATTTTCTACAGTGTCCAGAAGCGAATATTTTTATATCAAGAACTTACTAATGTTGATTTCTTCCTCATCATAAACATCCACTTCTGTCAGTCTAATCAGCATTCGGGACAAAATACTGAGGAACTGCAGATAGGCACCTGTTTTCCCTATCTGTAAATACATAAATTAGAAAACAAAAAAGTAAATTTTCATTCATATTGGTCCCTTCCAACCTAGACAATTCTATGATTCTATGATTATTCAACATGTTACTTTTCCACTTATCTGGAAATTGCAGCTGCAGTGAAACCAAATATTAATATTCAGCACTTGCAAATCCCTGTATTTGTATATTCCTTGGCATAAATGAAATGCTAAATGCTCAACGGTTTTGTTCTCTCTATGCAGGAGCCTGGTTTGGAAAACGCATTTTATATCACAGGTCTAATTACAGGCCCATAGATGAGAATTTTCCCTCCTGGTGTTAGAGTTTCTACATAGGCAATGAACTTCTAAAAATCCATACGAGCTCATAAAATGTCCCAAAAAAACCCCTCTGAAACTACAAGATAACTAAAGAATAACCTCAACCCTTTCATATTTGCATAATTTACCAGTACGCTGACTGCTATGGAAGTACACTGACTATCCTGAAGAACGAGGTGGCACGCATCTATGGCAGAACTTATGAAGGCCACCTCTGCTCCTGGAGAACACGGTATATGTAAGAATGTGTTGTTCCACCTCTTATGCTGAAAATATACTATATCCTTTTCATGGTTTTAAAATTACCTTTTAAAAGTCTGTTTTAAATTTATCTTAAGATTATAACTTTCTCCTTTCTTTTTTACTCCACCAACACACTATATACATTTTCTCTTCGTTACGCTAAAGAGTATTAGTGCCCTTTTATAGCTTTTTCAGCTGAAAGGTATAAGCCACAGCCAATGATTTACTCAATGGGTTGTTCTGTGTCTTCCACATGAAGTTTGCTGACGATAACATCAAGCAAATAATGCCATATCTAAGCAGACAGCTTTACAAACCATTACGCTTGAACAGGAAGCAGTATGTGATAGGTTTCAAAGAGAAAAGAGACAGCAAGCTCGTGTCACTCTCACGGGAGAATGAACACACCGCGATTTCTTGTGTGTGTGTAGTTCAGTCTCAGAATGGCACTGATGTCCAGTTGACAACTTAAGACTAACGTCACACCTGTACAGAGTGAGGCTAACACGTAGATCAGTTATGACACATTGTCCTGCTGCAACTGTCTGGTTTCACAGAGTGGCGCCAGATTTTGGGCTAAGTCTATATTACTACTGAATTGAAAACCCAGCTTCACTGCCACTACTGCTAGGACATGTCAGAAGCACAGGGTGTTGAATTACTAAATGTAGTATTGAATTTACTATTTTCCATATATGTCAAACGAAATATTCCTTTTCTCTCAACATTTGAGAAAGGGAGGCTCTGAAGCTGAAGCAAGAGTAGGTAAACATTTGTTTTGGTCAAAGTTCAGTATCTGTTGTTCAGAGTGCATTTTAAACAGTAGCGCGCCAAGGGTGGGAAAGGGTACTGCTATGCCTGTTGAGGGTCAAAGGAGCCCTTCAGATACACAAGGTAGACTACACAGTAGCACTACAACTCTGTGTTTTGCAGAAGTAACACAGAAAAAAATGTTACTTTGAATAGAGGAAATGATAGCATGGACCTTAGTTAGCCCACTGACCAGATGTTTCTAACTTCCAGTCCGGGTTTTTACGTAAAATCCATTGAGACTAATGAGAATCTTTCTGCTGACCCTGGAACAATGTTCTAAATTTGGCTGCAATGGCTATTTATGGTAATCATATTTTCCCACATCTGAGGCAAACCTGATGATGCTTTGTTCTAGAAGAAAATACTTTCAGTGTTTTCTCCTGAGTCTGAAATTGCCTTTACATGCCCTTTACGAACACATTTTATAAAGTGCCTCTGATCATAACTTCATTAAACACAGGCTGGCCTGACAGATTAACCATTCCCTAATTTTAAACAAATGAGAGATCATTTGTCCAAAGTAAACAACCCGTTCCCTTGATACCAGGTATCTATGTGAAAAACTAATCCCTCATCTGTTTGACGTATATTCTTAGAATTGTCAACAGAAAAACAGGCTGAAAACCTTACTTTTTGGTTTTGGTAACCATTTAAAACTTACTTTATCAAAATCATGTATTTTCTTTCTTTGACGGACCCGACTTCACCAATGGTTTTCAACAATGTACCTGGGAGTGAGTAGGCTACTCCCACGTGGTACTCAGATGAAAGGTATCAGCTGTCCATTGACTCCAGTATACACAAAGCTAAAGGGTCATGAGTCAAAAATGTTATAAACCACAGGACTACAAGTGCTAGTCCCTAACCACTGAACTAAAACATATGTACTTATGATATTCCATGCATCCCATCTTACCCAATCTCAGTATCTGTCTCATAAAGAGTGTCCAGTACAGTACTGTGAGCTTTATGAACTGTTAGATATTAGCCACACTGTATGTAAAATGCTGGTGGGAACTTGTAGGAATCTCTCCACGTTTTCAGAATGTTTCTCTGCCAGGAGAGAGATCAGGCTAAGCACATAGCGACATTCGTATTTGGACTCCATTCACTTGCACCTTTGCCTGCACTTGCTGCTGAAGAAATGAATTGGTGAAGCAGAGAACATCTTTCCCAGGTCATTTTGAGAAGAAGATTTTCAAAAAGAAAATAAGAAAAGAATGACTTCTCATTTACAATCAACATTTACTCCAGAGGAGAAGAACCTTGAACAACTGAATTTGTAGCATGCCCAGATAGGTAAATGCACCTTTAAAATTATTCGTATCGTTTTCTATGTGTACCATATCTAGGCAAAATGGAACCACACAGAGTGTCTTTGTTTGTTTGAAAATACTTAATAGCTGTCAACAAACAGAGCTTCCACATCTCTCCAAAGAGTTCTTGCCCCATCTGTCACCACTCCTCTTTTCAGTAGTTTGGGCATCGTAGATAGCTGCAAAGAGATCCTGCAAGCAGGGTATATCAACATCAAAGCATAAAGCCCCATATTTGCCCATCCTCCATCTCCCAACTGCAGCAAAATAGAAGAACTGCAAAGAAATTTTACACTGGATACATCATTGGGCTGTAGCTTTACATGTCTTTAGAGAGGCCTAGTATAATGCCATGTTGATCCTAATTAGTGACTTCAGACTCAAGCATGATATAATATATTAACAATGACGACGACTGGTAAGGAAGTACTCTGAGCAAGGTGATTTTCTCCATATCCTGTCTTTGCTCTGCATGCAAAAGCTGCAAACAGATTAAAAGTATGAAGGAACCTGGAACTGGGCTGCATTTTTATGATGACTGAAACAAAATGTACATGAGAGGTGCTTCTACTACAGACAGCTCTACTTCCCAGAAACAGGTTCCTCAAATATGTGGCAGTGCCCAGTGCTTTAACAGATGAGGCACTTGGGGGCAAATATTCCCAAATAATGGAAGTAGTACTCTAATTTGTTTGTATCTACCTGAATTTGGAAAACAGAAGTCTGATGAATCCGACTTGGAAGGAGAAAATCCCAGAAGACTAAGAAGCAAAAATCTCAAATCTTGTGAAAACTTATGATAACTAAGGAATTTGGGGCCTGCAAAGATTTAGTAGATAGGACAAGCTGAAAACAAACTGTTTGTCTAAGAATCTGAGAGAGAAATATTCCAGTCAGAGAAATTACGTGTGTGCCTCCACACTTATTCATGGAAGTAACATTCAAAAGTGCTGCTGCAGCAGGTCTAACAGTAATGAGTTCCCTTTTTTTAATTGTTCCAGACACTGGGCACCAGGACCTCTAGAAGTACTTTATTATTCTTACATGCTGCTATAAAGTATCATCTGATTTCAGCCTTCACATTAGGAGAAAGATGGCAAAAGGTAAAATAATTCCATAAGGAGAAATATGCCAAAAGGGGAAATAATTCCACAAGGCTTTTCTGTTTTAATTTCCAGGTGAGATAGCTCTTCTTCACATACCACGGCAGTGGTTTTCAAACTGTGGTCTGCGAAACAATGGTGATTCATAGAAAACATGCTGATGGCCCACAGACAGCTGGTCAAGTGCTGCTGGCTCTTCTTGTTTCCACTTGCTACATTCTTCTAAAACACAGCTAACTAAAGAGGTATTAAATATTTCCCTAATATTTTTCTTACATAAACCCATTGTAATAAGATAGGAATAGAGGAAAACCAAATAATATGGGCAGCAGTTTTCTTCCTTAGAAAGTGTCTTAAGTCATG
This sequence comes from Anarhynchus alexandrinus, assembly GCA_008711295.1. Lineage (NCBI taxonomy): Eukaryota > Metazoa > Chordata > Aves > Charadriiformes > Charadriidae > Anarhynchus > Anarhynchus alexandrinus. The sequence continues at coordinate 295,318 of VUYV01000351.1, read as the reverse complement.
CTTGCTTCGTTCCCTGGGTGTGGTGGTGCCACAGGACCGAGCCATCCTCATGAGCAGCTTCCACGCTTCAGAAAAATGCTGGTTCTAAGTTGTAATAAGCAGTTAAAAACAAAGGTACAAAACCCTGATTTGCAGTTTGGGGAACTTTAAGATGAATGCTTCTAAGAAAAATATTTTAGTGAGTTTAGGCTTCCTTATAGGCATTTTCCTGGGGGCTCTAGGGACAAAATTTCTAGCCATAGATATGACACATGCTGTTCAGGGTGGTGCATATTTATTCATACTCACTAACCAATGGCCTAACTTGGCTGATGTGAGCTGACTTACAGATAGATATAGAAATCTGTCCTATAGCTATCCAGTTTTTGCTGCATTTCCTAAAGCCTGCTGTAAAACTAATGCATGATTGCCTTCTAATGTTCATAATTGTCCTTGTAAAAATGCATCATCTTCTAGCAGAACATTTTGATCAGTCCAGAGTGTGAAAAGTCTGTGTGAGAGAAGGGTGAATGTACTTTATTACTAATTACCCTGACAGTGAGAAGTATAATTTTGGTTCACTAATGTGCCTAGTTTTCTCCCTATGTTGATTTCATATTTTTCATTTTAACCAACAAATTGCTTTCCAATTAGAATTTTAGTAAAGTAATTGCTGCCTGATAAAGAAAACAAATACATCCTAATTTTTGAAGACAGTACTCTGGCAGTCTTATACTTTGGCTGAGATGTTATTAACACAGGTGCTGCCTAATAAATGTTTTTATTTCTGCCTATATCTCTTCATGCATTAAGCGTTAAGTCCATATACAATGTTAATACTATCAAACACACAAGTGATTAAAACCTATTTCAGGAAGCAAAATTCTTTCTTCCCAAAAAGAGAAGAGTAATTATAATTTCTGTATATTTTATTGTGACTATTCCCTGGAAGAAAAACTGTATTGTTACACTTTAAACCAATAAACAATCAACATGTTTTTACAGCTCTTTGTTTGGTTTACAGAAGTTTTTAGTACTTTGGGAGGTTAAAATAATGGAGGAAGCAAAGCTGCTGTCTTTTTCCACATACTGAAATGAACATATACCCCTAAATTTTGATACTTAGGAAGAAGAAAAGATACTCCTAATTTGATGCCTGTGAATTTGTTCACAGGTATATTCTTTAGAAAGAACTGAGGAATATAAAAGGAATAAACATGTGAAGAGTGTCCTTTAGGACACACTTTAGATCCATCTGTACGACCCAATGCAAGACTAGGAAAAAACCTGCATTGTGGAGATGGCTGGAGAAGAGTCTGGGTCTTTGTCTTGGTCTGGATATATCCTTTTTGACTTCTGAGGTTCACAGGGCATATATATGCTCTCAGCGGGCACGGTGTCTCTTTCTATCTTGTTGCTTCGTGCTTCAGCAGAACACGAGAGGCACAATATTACCTTTCACATGTAACATGTGCATTGAACTAGGAGATACCTTGCTCAGAGATAAGGGCTAAACATTCTTAGAGGATTTAGAGGAGAAGGAACTTCTCTAGGACTATACCCATTTCCATATATCTCTTCAAAATAATTTAAAAACTCTTGGGTCAGCTACTCATCTTGTAAATACGGCTCTGCTAATGTTGAACTGGCCTTCTTGCATGTGTTATTTACAACTTCTATTTCTATCTGCTGTGTGGAGGAAAGAGAAAAAAACTTAATTACATACTCCCAACTGTCTTCAGATTGATCATAAGAAAGTGGTTTTGTAAAGATCTTTGATCTTTATTCAAAATGAAAATGCATATTTAACTTCAACAAACTAAAATTATACATGAAATCTATCTCTTGAGCAAACTATCTTTTAAAACATTTTAATGGAGAGAGACTGACAGAAAATGAACATTGCTGCAGCTTCATTCTCTTTGAACTCAGGCTAACAGTAAATAAAGGAAGATTATTATTAGAAGGGATTAGGAAATAAAATAAGCAACTTACTCTCCATCAAAAAAAAACTGTAAGTATGAATAATAATAATAACTGACCTATTCTTTCTGAGATTATGATAAAATTAAACAAAATAAATCAATGATAATACCTTGTTCTTATTACACACCTGTGGTGGCCCACTCAGCAGCAGCCTCCTTGGGTGAAAGGTGTCCATTCTGCCCTCATTTCTATTGTTGTAGTCCATATGGATTGGCTTGGGAACCGTCCATTGGCGGTAGTATAGAGACTGCTCCGTACAAGTCATCATCTTACTCATAAGAGGGCGAAAAGAACTTGCCCACATAACAGAATGATAAGGCAAGAGGGAAGATGATTTGGGAAGTCCACTGCTGTCCGTAGAAGTAATAATGTCATAAACCAGTTTGGGCAGGAAAACTATGGGAGGCTGTTTTGATGCTTTGGTCATGGAGCATTGAGAGGTCTGTAGGATGAAGGAGTTATGAGTAGGTGCAGAGGAGGAGGAAGAGGAGGAGAAAGGTGAGGAGGATGACGAGGTGATGGAAATTTGGGCGCTTTTTATGTTTTGTTTCATATCCATCTGTTCAGTTGCTGGTGGTAAGTGTTTGCTGATTGTTGTTTGTGCCCCCTTGTCTACTTTCTGCTTCTGCCTTTCATAGTTATTTGTAGTTTCTTCAGTGCTGTTGCTTAGGACTTGGTGGGGGGATTTTGCTGTATCCCCTGCTGCTATTAAAGGAGGAGATGACTCACTGCAGAATGCTGTAACTGAAAGAAAATTTGTATTTCAACACAGTGTAACTATCTCTGCTAGTCAATGCCATAGTTAAACAAAACAAAACAAAACAAAAAAATCATTTAGATAGAATATCCATCAAACATTGCAATCCCGCTCCTGTGAATTGCTTTCACCTTTCTCGTACAGGAAGTCATAATGGGATGAGTTTGGAGTATTCATCTCAACCAGAAAGTGGCTTTTGAAGTACTGAAGTGCATAGGAAAGATGTCAGTGATTGTCTTGTCCTCTGCTTCCCTCATCCATTCCTTGCTTAAGGTGTTCATCAGATACTTTCATCGCTCAAGACAAATACAAAATTACTGAAACCCTCACTTCAAAGAGTGTAAGAAAATAAACATTCACAGGCTATTACGCCATCAGACTACAGAAATGTTTACACCGACTGACATCTAGGAACAGTCCTCAGCTCTCAGTCAGATCCGATCTAACACTCACGAGTCTGTGTCACTGCAGCATTTAGTCTGATCTAATTAAACCTGGCTCTCACCTCTCCGGTGCTACATAGTGCATTAATGCATTCATACAGCTTTTGGCCAGCTCAGAGCACATACTGAAGGCACGAATGCTGGCCTTGAATATGTCATGTAGATATACGCCACAGCTAATTGCTTATTTTCTGAAAGTGGTATATTTTTACTTTATATATTCTCTCTACTAAGATTTCTTGAAAATTTAAGGCCTCATTTTAAGTGGTTCTGTGAATTCCAAAGAGGAGATGCAAATACTTCACTGTCTTCAGAGCAGATTGAGAACTGGTTAAGGAATCAGTCTCCACATGGTAATAGGAATGTCTGTCTCAAACTGAACATAGATAAAAACAGCTTTTCTCTCATGGTGAAAACAATAGTTTTGGTACTCACATCAACCCCACATTTTGAACTAATAAAAGTCTGCAGTTTCTCTTGGTCTCAAGAAATAGCAAGATATACGCTAGCTGCATGTTAATCTAAAGTAGCCAGTAAAGGACATTAGCAATAAATAAAAATACCACTGGCAGTATGAACGGTTTCAAGTAAAACCACAGTGACATCCCTCAAAATAACAGTATTTCAGAGCACAGAAAAAAAAAAAAAAGAAAGGAAAAAACATTTCTTTAACCATAGGCAAACTGAGTCCACAGAGCCAGAGGCAGACCACATGGACACTGTGGAACTGATGAGCAGCTCAACTTTAAAGAAGAAAAAAAACATTTGGAAAATAAAGTGTTGATGTGATGAAGCTTATCCAAATGTTTTCAAGCTTTTTTTTTCCTTTTGTAATCACCACTGTGCCTGTAGAAAAGAAATGATGGGCCAAATACTCATGTCACCACGTTGAAAACTACAATTAGATCAAAAAGAATTTACTGTTACTGACAGAACCCGACATGTTTTAAAAAGCTGCATGAGATTGCAACTCCTATGGTATGATTTATATTCCCCACTTTTATTCAACTGTCCTCTTAATATTATCTGCATAAAAAACATGCAAAGAAATTTATCAGATATAAGAGCTGGAGCAGTTCTCAACACTACCTCATGCTTTCTACAGCAGTTTGCAGATTAAAAAGGAACCAAAGATATAAAAAACTGACCACCTCCAAAACACCTTTCAAACAGTGCAAAATTAATGAGTGAACATTCCAGAGCAAAACCAAAAAGGTAAAGATACCAGTGAGAGCAAGTGTGCTTTTTCTCCTACAGATTTTCAAAAGATATTTAAAAATGTGAAGCATGTTTTCTTTTTCATAGATTTTCGTAGCTTCAGTGAACAGTCAGCCATCACAGTACTAACTGAGGATTCATACCTCAGTGGCACATATTAAAGAAGTGCCTGGTTTAGGCACCCCACCCTACGATTATTTTTCAAGCAAGAAAAGATCTTATTTCTCGTATTTCAGAAATCTGATGCTTATTCTTTTTAAAGTTATCTTTAGCGATCCCGTTGAAATAGGCCTTACCAAAACCTTAGTGATTTCTGCCTTTTATTATTTCTCTAATAAGCTGAATAAAAGGTCTTTTATGTCCTAAGTAACTTAATAGAGATGATCGTTAGGTCTTACTGGAAGCTTTTGAAGAGAGAGATGAAGATGCAGAGTCATGGGAACGAGACCTTTCTCTTTTCATAGGACTTCTCTTCTCTGAAGTAGAACCTGTTTCACGAACGGTAATAGGGGAAAACAAAAACAAAATATAATTTAAGTAAGCCTGGGAGAAGGCACAGCTACATTGTCAAAGTAGGGACAAGCACACAGGAGTTCGTGTTGGTTTTGTCCTCATTCTGACACTGTTTTCAGTGTGGAGAGTACCTGTTCCTACCACACAATAGTGGATCAGCCTATGGCCAAACTATGCTGTGAGCTGCCACAGCTTCACAAAATGAATGCTGCAGCCAGGAGCTGGTAATTTTTAGGCATGTCTCAGCCATGCTTTCTCTTTCCACCCATGGCTTACTTTCCTCGTTAATCTAGTGTCAGGGAAACCAACAGGCAACAAGCTCTATTTTGTCAGTATGTTATGAAATTACCTCCTACCCCATACATTAAAGCTTTATGGCCAGATTCTACCTCAGCTTTTGGTGATGAAAATCCGTATTTGGATGGCCACCAAGGATATTCACTTGAGGTTCCTCGCTTCAGCTTCTGAGTTAAAATGCTTGTTTCTGTACAGTTTTACCATGATAAACAGAGACATAAGCACTGCCAGCAGAAAATTTAGACTGTAACTCTATCTCAGGTGTTCTGAATTGGACTTTGGAAGAGCATACTGTACTTCACGGGCCAGGAAAGCAGCCTTACAATGTCGATGCCTGACAACTTAGCTGCCCATTTGACTCAGATCACATACAGTCTCGGAGTACTTCAACTAAAGGGACAGAAGCACTCATCACATCTACAGTAGGTCTCTTTGTAGACAGCCTGAGTATGAGCTCAAGTATTTCATTCTTCTATGAAAAGTACCTGTTTGATTAAAGCAAATATTTTTATTCTGTTTGTTCTTTTACTCATTATCAATGAGTAAGAACAAAATAAGTGAACAGTAAACAGCTCTCTTCCGCCTCATAGTATAGAAAAGGAAATGAAGGTAAGCAGTTTGAGATTTAACTAGCCTATGGGGATAAAAATCTCTTGTTTTCCACAGTTGCAAGGCACAATAGAAAGTAAAGAAAAATGTAAATAATTTCATGATAACTGATGACACCCATCAACTGTCACTCAAAAAAACCAACCCAACAGTTCCTGGGTAAAGTATTTTTGTTTGTTTCCACATTTATGTGTTCTTAATTGCTCTCTTAAGAAATTAAAAACTTATCAACTCTACACTGTCAATTTGAATTTGTGGACATTTTCAAGGAGTACTCAGAAGTTACTATGTTTAGATATATTTTCTAGCCATACTATTTGTATTCCACTGCTTCCCAGACAGCAAAGCGCACGCTTCCCTGTTGTGGGGAGGGCAGCACAGCGCAGCACAGCACAGCCCGCCGAACAGTGAGCAGCACTGCCTGTACCCACTCCAGCTCCACTCTGAGGTCGCCAGAACATACAGGGCAAAGAAGGGAGGGAGGGAGAGGAGAAAAAAGGAGCCAAAAAACAGAGAGAGAGAACAGATGCAGCAGGACTGCGAGAGATTACAATGCAGCAGCAGCAGTCCCTGTCCCTGAGAAAACACAGGTTCAATGAGATGAAGCAAAACTGAGGAGCAGAGCTCTCCCAGTAAGGCTAACTCCAGAAACCCTCACTGAGTAGGTATCCATACAATCCTGCTTTTTCTAATACAACTCAATCATTTCACAGCTTCTTTTATTATCACTACTAATAATACCTTCTGTCGCTATTTCTTCATCTTCATTATCAGTGCTGCTTAGTTTCTCTGGGTCACTTTCTAACACATCATTCACAACTGCTTTCTCTGTGTGAATTTCTGAGCTCACAAAGTATGCTGCCAAACCAAGTTCTTGCTCCAAGGTTGTCCTTACCAAAGAAGATGAATTTATTAAACGTAGGTCACAGTATCTCAGTGATCTGGAGAGAGACAAGAGGGGTTAGTATGAAAACTCACTGTAATCTACTCCCTTATTTCTTTTACAAGCAGAGGGGATTTTTTTCATGATCCGCTTAAACCATGGATAAGATAGAACACAGTATATATTTGTGTTTAATAAGTTTACCACTGTGGTGCATACACTTTTTTTTTTTTCTTAATCCCGTTATGCAGCTTAATCAAGTGCAGGGAACATTAGCATCAGCATAAGAAAAAGAGTAATCATTTGGGTTCTAAGCCTAACACTCAGAATGGGGTTCAGTTGAACATACAAAAGCATTCAGTGCCCCAGGGCATCCTGCCGGGCTTCCAGCTGCCATTCCAGAAGGCACTGATCTCTCCACGCATCCTGTAGCTCATGCCACCATCGTGCAGATGTCTCAGCTACCCGAAGGTAGCTCAAGTAGCTATATTTTTTTTTTTACATACCCTTATTGTCTCCTCTAAAGTGGGACAACTCTCCTAATATTTTCTGAGCTACTTATACCTTGCTATAAACAGGAGGTTATTATTTATAATGTGTTTCGTATTTATGACATAAAAACTGCCAAAAAACGGAAAAGAAACATCTTGACACTGAAATCTCTTTTATTCTCCCACAAGTAATTACACAGTTAACCTTCAGCCATTTCATAAGCAATGGATAAAAAACTGCCACTAAGAAAACACTGGATCTTCTTACCGTGGCAAAGACTCCCCTTGTGGATCCATACCACTAAATATCAATATACAAGGCAAACCTTCCAATTCCAAATAGGTCTGTGGCCTCCAATCGACATCATCAATTTTCTGCCAGACCTGTATAAGGTAAGAAACACTGTTGGGCATATCTACACGGCACAAATAAAAACACAGAAATACATACTTTTATCATCCATTATATGACTCAATTTGTACAGCGGATGGATGTCCCACCAAGGGAAGCCGCAGAGCAGAGCCAGTTTCAACACAGGTAGGTTGCACAATTCCTAGAGCGTTACAGGTAGCAATCTGCCTGCTGTAAGTCTGAGGAGACTGGGACAGTACGTTCCAGTCTGAATGCACTCCCAGCTTCCCAGCTGCACAGCTGCACAGCACTGAGGCCAGGGCACAGATGGGTAGAGTAGACACGGTACAACAGACAGTAAAGCTGAGCAGGAGCTGTGGGGAAGAGTCTTCTCTACAGAGGGTTGCTTCTTGTGGCAGATAATGCCTGAGTCCAAGGAAGAAAATGAGCTAGGGATGAGACTTTTTTCACCTTAGAGAAATAGGGGAAAGCTGGAAGTGTTCAACACACACATACCGCTCTCCTCACTTGCTACCCTCTGAAATCTCCTGCTCTCTGCCAAACCTATCAGTTTTCCTGATAACTTCATGAGAAGTTTGATAACTAGAACTATTGTTTGACCATTTAACATCAGGCTATAATGCTTTACTGCTTTACTCACACCAGTCAGTCCTTTTAGCTGTAAGAATGATCTACAGAAAAGGAGTACACAGTAGGACCAATGGTGTGACAACTCAGCCTCTGACATTCGTACATGTACCACCATTATGCATGTCAGAGAAGATAACCAGGATGTGATTCAGAACTAATACTGATTTTTCACATGAAGTTATGCTTAATTTATAGCAGAGTGAGATCAGCATTAGGCCCTGGGTCTCAAATGACTTCATCTAGCATGTATTGAATCAGATACAGTACCGGGTGTACCATGTATATATTACACCATCCTAGGATGTAAACACATTTCTGCTTTGGTGATCAGATGATGGTAATTTTATGAAAGCAAAGCAGTATCAGAGGCTTTTGCTGAACAGATGACCCACGACTCTGGACCTAAAGGATATAAATTATTCCATAAACCAACACATGGTCCAGGAAGCACAAAGTCCTGAGCTGTGAATACTGCAGTGCTCTAGGACCCATAATTAGCATCACTGATTTGGTGCCCTCCTGCCACCTGCTGGTGACAAGAATAATATAACTCTCAACTGGTCACTGATCAAATCTTTTTGCAGTATGATGATATTGTGAGAAAATTCTGCTAAAACTGTGGCAATTTTATTTGGTTTTTTTTCCTTATTGCTCATGGTCACTGTAGATACAAGCAGTTAACTGTTTGGGAGGGTTGCTGCTGGAAGCCAAGTTCTAGCCATATTAGTTAATACTCCACTGAGTGTTAACCAGAGGTAGGACAGTAGAGGTGTCACAGGCAGTATGTCTAAAACATAAAAGTCATGCTCCTTATGGTATTTTTTAGTTTTACTAGTAAGACCCGTGCTTCAGCTCGTGACCATAACTCTCACCAGTAAAGTCTCCCCACCTACCCATCTAATGAAGCTTCCCAATACATGTCATTCTGCAAGTTACCTTCAGTTGCTCCACAAAGTGCTTCCCTATTGTGATTCCAGAATTAGGATTTCCCAAGATTATTTCAAAGTTATCTTCAAGGGCTAGTCTTTCCCTTACGTTATACAGACGTTCATATGCCACTGCAGCCAGCGGAGTACAGGGAATTCTCAACACTACCATGAGACCATGACCACTAGGACATTGTCTTGAAGAGTTTATTAGGTTTTGAGTGATTTCCAGAGTTTCAACTGAGGTGTAATTCTTCATCTGAGAAAGACCACACACTGCCATCATAGCTGCAGAGTAGTGTTGTATGAGGACAAAAGTCCTTATCACTGCACTGTGTAATCTGGGGAACCTGAAATAAATGGTGAATTAAATAGGGAAGTATTAAAGGCTACAGTGAAAAGCTAATTTTTACAAAATACAGTAAACTCAGGATTTTCTCCTGTAAAGAATCATTCCTATCTGTTATACAACAGAATCTCACCAATTGCAGTTGGATAGGCTTTGCAAGGCATAATTTCACAGTTGGAACTTATGTTGTCTCTCCATTTCTTAGTAAAGATTTACTAAGCACGTAGTCCAGTAAGGTTACACCACTTTAAGTTACCAAGACTTTACTGCTGTTTCAAAAGTTATGACAGAATATTTGCTAAGGCATTCAGTAATATCATCAATCAAAATTATATTCTTTTATCAATGAGAATAGTATTCTTCATTATGTGTTACTCTTAAGGGGTGGGAGTCAGGGTGGGGTGTTTCTCTTGTTTTCCTACTGAAGCCCTGAACCAACTTACTCATGTTTCCAAGAGGGCTGAATACGTAGGCAGCATCCAACGAGCACTCCAAGTTCCCAAGCCCAGGTACACCCTGTCTCAATCCCCAGTCTACGGAAGGGAGAGACGTGGATATGCAATAGCTTCCTGTGCTCTGGTTTTCGCTGAAATAAAATCCAGGTGCACAGTAAAAAGAGGAACTGTGGTTTGCTCAGAGAAATGCCCGATACGTGTGATCAGAGCAGGTCCAAAGCACCCTCTTGCAAGCCCCAGCAGTTAAGCGTGGATGTGCTCAGTCTCCCAGCTGGCAATACAAATTCACAAGATTTTACTTGTCCTGTCTCATTCTTCTTATAGATCCCAAAGAGATCATTCACAGCTGCATGTATGCACATAATCTGTCACTACTCTTTTGCAGTGATTCTAGACTTGCTCCACAGGGACCAAGGAAAACTGATGATGTATTTTCAAGCTCTGATGATGTATTTTCAAGCTCTGATGATGCTCTGAATTTTTTATTGCTGATTTAAGCGTACAAATCACAGTGATATGTCTACTTCTCTTTGTGGTTCAAGTGCAGTATACACAAATTCTACACATCAAAATCAGTGAGGGTCAGCAAGTGATAACATTGGACAAAAGTAATAACACATTTGAAATTACACGATGATTCAATGTTAGATTATTATAAGTAGCTACTGGTCACAACAAGAACACACTCTAAACTGGGCTAAACGGTGTGAATGTTGATAGTAAGAGGCAGCCTAGACTGATTAGATTACATGCCAAATATATACAAAAAAAAAAGATGGAAGGAAAAAAATAAGAAAGAGTGGAACGCCCTTGCATACACAGCTGATTTGTGGGACAGTGAGGAAAAAAAAAAAAAGAATCAGGTTTGTAGGTAGTATCTGAAGTCACTAGAATGCACCTCCTAAATTTCCTGTGTTAAATAAAGAAGAGTACCGTACCTTTTTCCCAAAGCCATGACCATTGCTTCAAAAGAGCTGTCATACCGAAGCAGTGGAATGCTATGTCCAGAGAGGGTGGACTCAATGAATTCTGACAGTCCAAAGTATTTCTTGTTTTCATGGTATAAATCTACACCCTAAAGCAAATGAAGCAATATAAATATAAAGGTACAGTTTATCCATTATTAATTTACAATTTATTAACCATTGGTATCTGATGTATTTGCAATCATTCTCTAATAAGCATACATCTTCTCAGACATATAAAAAAAAAAGAAGAGAAAGAAAGAGAATCAGTTTTTTTGACCCAATTTTTCCTTGTTTCTTTCTCCTTCCCTTTCTCTCTCTCCCCCCACATACACATATACACAGACAGAACAGCTATGTACGGAATAAATATGCACACATATGAAGAAAACCCAGGTATGTGCATATATTTATGCAGTAATGCACTAGAGACAGATTTTCAGATGGTTTCCATTTATGTAGCTCAAAGATTTTTAGCAGAGCTACTACCATTTATAGAAGATACAAAAGGAATAAAGGAAAACAGTAAATTATGACAGAATAAGCAGAGGGAATAAGAACTTGCCACAGACTGACCAAGAAAAAGATGCCATGCAAACTTCATTCTTGTTTACAAAAATCATGGGGCCTCCACAGTTTTGCCAAGTACATAAATGTAAAATGACTTATGAAAAGCTCACAAAAGCACCTCAAAGCATCCATCTTACATTGCTGTATGAAGAAGGCCAGTGGATCTCATTGTAAGGGCTGATATGAGTATGCTGTGTCTGCAGCGCATAGGGGAAGGAAGTCACGTGGAGGGTCACAATATTTGGCGCCTCTTTCACCTCCCTGCAGTTCAACAGTTTATCAACGAGTCCTGTAGACAGTTCTGTTTGAGGATAAAGGCTGTGCATAGCACTGCAAAAAAGAAACCCAAAACTCTCCGAAGTGATCAGCACAAGGGAACAGTTGTGTCAGTGGAACAGCTTTAACCTGGACGTGAAATCAAAGTTAAACATGTACAAGAAACTTAAGACTCTGCCCTGTTTTTGTTGCACAGAAGGACGGGAAAAGAAAAGCAAATTATTTCAATGCAGCTGAAAATTTCTGTAAGTCTGATAAGCTCTATAGCGAGCAAATTACCAGTCCCTTACAGCTACCAGTATATGAGAGATAAAGGGTGAAAGGAAGCTGATGTTTTGGCAGTTACAAATAGACGCATAGTCCTGTCATAACTTTGGCCAGATTGTTAGTGCTGCCCTTAAGAAAATATAATTCTTACCTACAAAAATCAAGATAGAAAATGTCAGACAGTAAGTCAGTATGCAAGAAAAACAGAGGGAATCCACCTGTGATAGAGCTATTATGAAAGGGGAAAATAGTTATTGTTAGGACAAATACCAGTATCATGGAACACCTACAGTCAATTCCTTGCTCCAGTGTAAAACTTCAGTCCAAATTAATGCTATTTAATTTTTGGCATTTACCTGCAGTGACTAAGTTACAAGCCTAGTCACTGCAAGGCCCTTCTGTTACCAGCAGAGAGAGATAAGTGACTCCAGAAACCTTTTGTCCATCCATGATCTAAGTCAGCCCTCGGAGATGCCCGTGTCTCTGTTGTGACTACATGGGCAATCCCAGGCAATTACAATCCTGTTTTAGGCACATTTAACTGACTTCAGTTAGGTGGCGTGAATCCTGCTGTGCAGAACAGTCACTTAAATTTTTGCCACTTACATATCTTTATTAGATGATAAGAGAAAAAAATATCAGAGTTAAGCAGTAATACAGGTACTTCCCTACCACTCAAGGGTGTTATATGAATAAACGCCTTGAAGACTGTGGCAGCTGTAATAGGCCATGTAAGTTCCTAAGATACAGAGGAGTTGAACAAGCAGCCCTCACATGTAAAAATAAAGTTTTGGTGGAAATCATCATTCTTAACCAGTATGAAAGACAAGCCCTTGTCATTTCATTGACAAGTAAGATTCCATAGTTTTTGGTTTCAGAAACACTACTGTGCTCCCAAAGTTGGAATACGTTGGTGTTTCTGGAAATCAGTATGTCCTCCAAGCTCCCCAGTGCCTCAGGAACCAGAAACCAAAAGCAGCCCAACTTCTCAGCAGGCAGATTGTTGAGAAGCCAAGGAAACAGGGCTCTGTGAGGGAAGCAATGATTTTTGCAAGTGAGCTGATGAGGAACTCGGTAAACATCAGATAGAAACCTCTCTGCTTCCTGAGAAGGGTACCTGACATTATTATGTATCCACACAAGCTCTCAATTATTACAAATCAGTGATTCTGGATGGAAAACAAACATTGTACTGGAAAATTTCCAATCAGTTAAAAAAATAAGCAGCAGTGTTGGCTCACTAGTTGTCTACTCACTGTGGAGGGGTTTTGCATGTTTTACAGCCCAGAGGACACTGACAGAGGATAATGAGCTCTGTGTACTTTCACAGGAAGCTTTCCTTTGAACAAATGACAACCAGCCAAAAGAACAATAGCTGTGGCTGAAAGAAGATAAGAATGGTGAGCAAGGAAAGCTGAAATGTTCCACTGAGGCATAATATAATAAGCAGGATAAGAATAAGTCATGAAGGACCTTAAAAGAAAACATGTTTATTCAACGCATGGGAAGAGGGAGTTAGCAGAAAGATGCAAACAAAGATGAAGGAAGAGATAAATCAGAAAGCTGATCTTGAGAGCTAATGTAAACAATAATAATTTCTCTAAAAACAAGTTACAGTTTTCTTACCTCATTAGATCCCAGTGTGCGTGATCATGGATTAGGACAAACAGTGTATGTGGATTCTGCATAGAGTTTTGTAAAAAGACTTTGAATTTAATCTGGGCTTCTGCATCTAGTTTCATAACATACTGTTCCAGCCTCTGCTTTGTAAGATGTTCCTTTTCTAATCCAAGTTCTAATAAAATACCTAAAGAAATGGAACAAATGTCAGTATTTCCAGATAGAAGTGCATTTAACAATTTCCTGTAGATCTACAATAAAGCTAATTAACGAGCACCTGAGTGCCAGAGGTGAAACAAAGTCTGTTGATATGTCACTTCGGAAGGTGGAACACAAATCAAGAAATCAATTTTCTCGAAGGAACCCAAATCAAGATTTTGAGTGCTGGAGTCAGCAATTGAGCAAATATGAGACAGCAATTTCTGAGCCACTGCTAGCTGGAATGGACGAATCTGATGTCGTTCAATCTCATAACCTGGAAAAAGGCAAAATTCTGTTTAGATATATGCCCAAAGTCTAATCTAATGCAAAATGTTAGAGTCTGGCAAAGAATGATCGATCTACTCTTTAAGGTACTTTGCTTATGAACAGAAGTTCCAGTTCATGAAAATCTATATGGAATGTGCCAAGAAATCTTTCTGCATTTGGGCATTTTGGTCCTATAAGTCTCTTAAATGTCTGAGAGCTGAAACCGAACTTGTGCAATAGTGTTCTGCTACCATAGAAGTAAGATTTAGAGCTTCAGAGAGCACAATACCCAGTGGAATGAAGCAGAGCATCCATCAGTGTCAATGTGAACATCCCAAGACATGAGTTGCTGTTTGCCTCAGGACCTTTGCCTTCAAGAGCCTACGACTCTTCCCAGGGGGATCTAACTGCACAGGCAGAGACCTGGTCTCAAGTACCCTACTCTGTCACCTCTTTGGAAAATCCTTCTTACTTACTTGTACACGCAGCTGCTCCGGTTCCGTTCAGTGCTGTAGGTTTACTCACTGAAGCAGAAAGTGATGAAGAGATGTGCCCTTGGTTCTCCTGATAAAATTTCTCCAGCAAAAGATCAATGTCACCCTCTATCAAATTGAAAGGATAGTGAAATAAACATCCACGTTAATAAGAGCTGCATTTCATACTGATTTTGGTTTGTAGATCTTAAAGAGCTTTATATATGCTAGGTAGTTATCCTGCCCTTGGCTTGTTGGCTGTTTTAGACAGGAACCCTCTCGTTATTTTCTATTGCATCTGTTTTTACAGCATAACACTAATAAAATGCAAATCAGGCCAGGCAATGACAGACCAGCTCTGCAGGCTACTGGCTAGGACATTTATGGAGGATGGTAGAAAACTCGTCTCAAGGACCTGATACAAATCAGTAAAAACAAAGACGTGAAACTGGCTTAGTTTATGTTCAGACCATGGAGCTATACTGTTCACTCTGTAAGGATTACAAGAAGCTTTGGGGAATCTGATAAATATTTTTAAATCTTTAACATTTTTGAGAGGCAGAAAGAAAAATAATTCCCTATAAAGCTGAAAGAGAAATTTGAGTTTTGTAGCTACACGCAATGCTGAAGCAGGCAAGGTATGTTTTATTGAACTATGCATATCTGCAAATATATCCTATTCTATTCAGCAGAGGCCCTGTTTACAGCTGAAAGCTATGCAGAGAACACAGCATGTCCCTCCTGAGTATTTAGTATTTTCTCAGCCATTGAAAAGACGTTTGAACATGTCTCCACTGAGCTCAGAAAAGCAGGGTCTGCCCGGTGAAGTGCAATCCAGTGGATATAGATGGCAAGTTTTTTTAGGATGCTCATTTGCTTGTTCTGCTCAAACAATAGCAACAGCAAAAGTGATTTTGAGAACCATACTTCGAAGATATTAAGTGCAGAAACACTAACATTACTACACGATGGTTCAAGGAAAACAAGTTTCTCTTAAGTGATCACTCAAACTATCATGACACATCCAGAAGGGTTCTTGTGATCTAAGTACAGATTTATCGACATGACATGAATGGCAAAGGGACTGTGACATCCCATTAACACTGACAAATATGCTGCATTTGCTCTAGTTGTGTGATTCAGTCTAACTTTCCAGGGGGCTGGATCTATCCCCAGACAATCCAGTTTGTGGTAATCCTCAGTATACTCAGTTAAAAATGATCCAGTAACCCTGTCTCTCTGCAATTTTCCTCTCTTTCCGATGCATCGCGATCAAGTTCACAGTATGTTAAGTTGAAAGGGCAAATCCTTTGATAAAATAACTCTGTTCTATCATGGTCTAAACGAATCCTGTGATTAGGGCAAAAGAATGTATACATTCATACGGATAAGGACTTGCATAGTATACAGATGAATTTGCATAGCTAAAAATAATATGCTTACCTATTTGCTGGCATATTTTTATGAAACTGAGGGATTTTAGAAACTGGCACTTTCAGGAGGAATTTCAATTCAAGTGTACTTTCACGACTTTGTCCTGCATTTTTCATATATTTCTAGTAATGCCTTGCTTCTGGAAAGGAATCACGGAATCACGGAATTTTCAGAGTTGGAAGGGACCTCTAGAGATCATCTAGTCCAACTCCCCTGCCAAAGCAGGATTGCCTAGAGCACATTACTCAGGACTGCATCCAGGCGGGTCTTGAAAATCTCCAGAGAAGGGGACTCCACAACCTCCCTGGGCAGCCTGTGCCAGTGCTCTGTCACCCGAACTGTAAAGAAGTTTTTCTGTGTATTTGAACGGAACTTCCTATGTTCCAACTTGTGCCCATTGCCCCTCGTCCTGTCATTGGGAACCACTGAAAAGAGTCTGGCTCCATCCTCCTTCAACCCACCCTTTAGATACTTGTACGCAGTAATAAGGTAACGAGCACAACTATTTTCTCTGACTTGAAAGTTTCAGGGACTTGGAAACATGCCTCTTTATAACCTGTTAGGTACCTGGGCAGAGTGTGCTAAAGAAGGACCCCAGAGTTTCCACTTTCCCTGTGACCAGCTGATAGTTAACTTCTTTTTGGTAGTCTGAAGGAGTGAGCATGCTCTCAGACAGAACTCTTGCCTGATACTTTCCTAAAAGACAAAATAAGTAATTTTGAAAGCACTTCAAACTGAAGTAAAAATGTTCTAAGTCATAATAAAAATACTACACAGCTAAATGAATATCACACACATAAAAACGGCAGAGATGAGTCTTTCATCTCTCCTATACATGTATGCACCAGACACCTGTAAGACAGAGTCATGTTTTTTAATTCTTTGTGTTTCTTTCCCTTCTTAGGAAATATTTGTTCATGCAGTATATAAAAACAGCATATAAATAGTCAAAGGAATTGTCAACCATCTTACACTCATAATGATTCTCTGAATGGCTATTCAAATAATTTATTTAATTATCAGCATAGCCCTCAACAGGTTGTGGAAGGGAATGACATTGAAAGACCATCTTTTAGAAGCTAAGAAAATGTTTGGTCCTCTGCTCGCAGTAATATCCCCGTCACACAGAGCAGGAGAGCTTTACGCACTACGCGAGCTGTAACTCGCCGTTATTTGTTTGCGGTAGCGTTGGCTGGGACGCCTTGCTGAGAAAACGGGTAACACAGACGGAATGCGTTCTGCTGGGGAGAGACCCAACTGTGCAGCATCAGCTTGGGTTCTTCAAAACCCGTTTGTTGATCAAAGTTCTGCTTTCTGAGGCAGCTTATGAAAACTTCAACCAAACTCCTCATAGTATTGAATCTCTCTGTTTTGCCTGGAGAGCCATCCTTGGGATCTTACCTGTTATCACAATGCAGGAATCAATGGCTCGATTTCTACTGGCACATATGATCACCACGTAGTTTGTCTTTATTAATTTTCCTTCAATGAGTAGCTTAAACATTTCTGCAAGCCCTTCAGCCAGAGAGTAGCTGCACTCAATGATATGGACGCTGTCGTTACAGGAGCTAGCTGCGAGGCCGGCCAGCCAGGGGAGCTGGGCTGAAGTCACTGGGGCGATCTGGCTGGGCACTTGAGGAAAGGTCTGCGGAAGAGCCTGTTGGTACTGACGGATTTCAGACAGGTGAGATTCCCGCCATGAACGCATGAATATTTGTTCCAAATCCTCAATCAAAGGGACCTGGTCTGAGGCTAAAAGAAAATGAAGAGAAATTAATCAAAGCTCTTGAATTAAAAACAATTTTTGTTTTCAAAATATGTACTTTTTTAGAGACGATCATGTCTCAGATTTATGCATGCATGACTCTACTGCCTTTAGCAGATGTGAACCAAATTTTTCATTTTGAAGTGCCCTAATTTGAACCTGAGTATAAGTAATTATAAATTAGTGTTAGTATTAGTAATTAGAAATATTTAAGAAGTTGAGTGCTGCCTGTCTCAGCACAACACTACGTCTAAACGACAGACTGTACACAAGAGCAGTGCATTATTGCTCTTTTCCTTTTTTTATTTTTAGTTGCTGAGGTCCCGGATTGCAGGAGAAGATGAACTTTGTATGTATGATTATGTTTCAATCTTTCTGGTCTTCAAGAACTAATTATTTAGTTTTGTTTCATTACCACAAATGAAATTGTTTAATATCACTTGTCCTAATCTGGTATTTAATATTGTCCCGTCCCTTTCTCCTTTGCTGGCATGTAATACATTCATTGCAGCCTCTCTGGATGTAAAATAATCTTACCTAGTTGAACAAGGTAGTAGACAGTCAGTAAGAGCTGCATTTCCTCTGAAATAGGCTGTATTGAGGAGGCACCGTATTGTTCATACGCTCTAGATAAAGACTGTGAATTTCTGTAACAGGTGTACAACAAAGGACTCACTATCACATCATTAATGTTCCCACAAAGATATGGGAAGTTTCCATGACCTACAAAATAAACAAAGTTTGTACATATCACATTAATTTCATTTCCCATGTACGCATTAAACAGTTTTAATAGTAAACATTTTAAAATTGACATCTTTAGCAGCGTTTAGTGGTAGGATGTATCTTTACATCTCTTACAAAAAAGATTAAAGGTCTTGTTGGGGGGTTGGGGGTTTTACCTTTAAAAATAACTGGCTTTGCTTTGCAGATTTTCAGCAAGTTGTCGGGAACTGCCACCGGCTCTCCTGAGCCCACCATGGGAGATGAGGCTGGCCCCACCAAAGCAGAATGTGGTAAAGATGGTAGGCTTCCTCCATCTAAGATTTTAGATATATTATTACTGGAGTCAGGTCTAATAATGATTTCCTTAAAAAAAAGTTATTCAACATCATCTCATATCCACATTTGGTATCAGTATTAAATGCTTTTTATGGTTACATCAGACATTTCATGAGCTGTTACTACCACCCATGCTATTATGCTAATTTTCTTGGAGGACTAATTATATTCTTGCAACCTTGAACATCACACGTGCATCTAAAGATTTTGAAATGTTTATAAGCAAACAGTTCCAGGTATGAATGCAAGAATACAGACATTTATGTGATATCAATGAACAAATAGTTACGATTTGTGTGTTCTGTATCATGTATTTAGTTTCACTGCTTCTAAACAGGTTTTCTTGCTGTAGCAAGAAAGAAAAAAATTAAGATTCAACATTTTTTCAATCGTAACTTCTTCACAGTAATTTTAATTTAAACAATAGGGCATTAAAGGAAAACATTTTGGGGAAAGCGGGTTTATTTCCCTGCGTGTCACTCTAGTCTGTGTCTAGACTATAAAATCCAAGTGCCAAGAACACTGTGACAAATAATTGAAACAATGGATGGTATCTTGACCTGAGTTATGACACTAATTTTAATCTCCCAAAGGTGTTTCGGTGTATAAAGATGGACATGGGCACCTGTTGGGATTTATTGGTAATGACTCGATGACTGGGTCCTAATGAGAGTTAAGTTCAGAGCCTCAAAAAGAAATCAACGGAAATGAAGCACCTAAATGTAAGTGAGCGTGTCGTTATCAAACACCTTTCAAAACTCTAATGTGAATCTGTATGGGTCTTTAAAATATCGCCTCTTTCCCTCATTATTTTCTGAACAATGAAATAAACATTATCATTACCTCGGATATAGCGCTTACCATTTTTAATTCTGTTTGGAGCCTGCGGGTTGAGCTGCAAGTTCCAAGTTTCAGTAGACGATGGAGATTCTGGTGACCAACCTTTATGGCGCTTTTTTGGAGGCCCTGAATTTGTTAAAGTACCTGAATAACAGTAATATTTCAGAAAAGCATTAGAATAAAATTTATTCAGTTTTGTGCATGGTAATTCAATATGTTTTGACAGATCGAATGTTTGCATTAAGTACTGTGGTAGACAGGGTCAAGTCCATGAATATAATAATTTTTTATGGTTTTTACTTTATTTCGCTATGTCCTGCTTAAATTTCTGGGAACTTTCTGGTGCAGAGAACTCTTAATTACCTAGGTAGGCTTCAATTATTTTATACCAACATTTACTCCATACTAAGAATAACATAGTAACATAGTAAGAATGAGGTGTACTAAGGATGCTTATAAGTGTTAATATTTTGAAGTCAACATTGTGGGCATTTTGCTCCTTTTATTTCTGAACACATGACACAGTGTTTCATGTAACTTACTGCAAAATAAAATTCTCAAGTGTTTCAGGGTAATATTAATAAGGATGTGAGTTCAACAATTTTCCCATTTACAGGATTTTTGCCACTTCTTACTGGTTACCATCTTTGTTTTTATGTTATTCCATATTAACTCCTAGCAAATTACTTCTGCACTTTCCTCCTATCCATGTCTGTAACACCTTTGTCTGTAAAAATATAACTTTCTCACAGTTTTTCTAGGAGCTCCTGATGATTAGTTTCTTGAGTTTTCTACCATTGATTTCTCGAATCTTCTTGTGCACTCCTGCAATCTCCTAGAATGATAAGCTTCCACTAACATCAAGTATTTCTAATTATTGAGATCCAATGGCCCTCCAGGAATTGCTCAGCATCTCGCAGGATTTAGCTGTTTCTATTTCTGGACATGACTGCAGAGATCGCAACACTACTTCACGCTGGCAGGGCAGTATCTCCTGGCGGAATGGTTAGTCCCACATAAAATTCAAGACAGAGTAAGAATCTTATATAAAAAGCGGGTTTTAATTTCGCAAAAGATATTAAAATTAAAAATAGATCTAGAATAAGATCTAGAATAAGATTGTATGCTTGCAGAAGAACCTTACGTACAGGTTTTCAAATACGACTTTGTCCTTTAAACTTTTACCACGTGAGGGCAGCATTTAGCCATTTGTGCTACCGATTCATTTCGTTCCCTGCTATAATGTCACAAAAGTCACAAGATAAAGCAATACAAAGAATCTTTTATTTGAAAATGCCGCACTCTGTCCTGCAGATATGTTGACATGTGAAAGTAATCCATCTGAAATGAATTGGCAAGAATATGTTGCTGCATGGAAGAAAGAGATCAAGAACCTGAATGGGCAGAGAAAAAGCATTTGGCTGTGATGCCAGCAGGGAAACTTGGGAAGGCTTATTCTAAAATAGAGCTACAGCATGTTTCTAGCCATAGTGAACACTAACTTTCTTGCTTAAACAAGCCAGTGACACGGAGTACAGTTTGTGACAGAAAACAATTAACGCAAATCATGATAATAATGGTGCAGTGAGGACAGTTTCTTTAATTTGGAGCCAGTTGTCAAAGTCTAATGCTCCATTCCAAGGTGAAGCACAACATAGGAATTATCCTATGAGTGATTACTTAAAAATCTTTCTTAATTCCCTTCACAAAACCTATTGGTGAGATTGATGCAAACTGACACATTCTTTAAGAACCTGGACTCACAATCTAGTTTGTACTTCTATTAAATGAATGAACTGTAAATATAGTGAAAAACTTCCAATTAATAATTTGAACTGTAACAAAGCTATGGTTTATATGAAAACATATAAACAATTTTTCTCTGAAAATTAACAGAGAAAAAAGTGTTATGCTCAGAAAGGACTTGGAAGGAAATAGTAAATCCTATTCATACAGGAAGTTATGATCTTGACACCGTTTGTTCAATGCTTCTACTATACCCATGGAATATAGATTTTAGGGTTATTAAACAACAAATCCATACAAATACCTAGAACCGAAGGTCTTGTCAGAGCAGACAGGTTATTTTTCACCAACTGTTGTTTAGGCGATTCCTTGCCATTATAAACTGCGGAACTGAACGCTGCTGTTGAAGGGATGTGGTCTATGGCTGCAGCTGGCAAGAAAAAAAACAAAGTATTTACATTAAGCATTTCTAGGACAAGATTATATCAAGTTGATATTATAAACTGATCACTTGATCATTTACTTTAATAGAGCCAACGGGCTCTGCTCTGAATGAATGTGATGCTGAATTAAACAAACCCACTTCTGATCTCATACCAGATTATTGCTGTCTGACTCCCAATTAAGTGCCTTGGTAAAATCCAATTCTGCAATTAAATACTTGTGTCAGACCCTTTAGCTTCTTTGCAGGTGGACCCTAGCTCTTACATGAAGTTTAGTCAAGAACCAGATAAAAGAGTGAGAGAGGTTGTTTAAAATTTACTACAAATCTCCTAAGCCTCCATTCCATTTTGACACCCTCTTTCCAAGATTATTTTTAACTATTCTGCATTTAAAAGAGAGGTTTTTCTCAAGCATAATATGCTTGTAATTAAAGTAGCTTTTTAATATATGTAACATCTGACAAAAAAAAAAAAAAAAGTCAATCTGCTGTTCTAAAGAGATTAATTAATTGTTCTGGAGGGGTACCAGTATTCCAGATCACCGCTATTTCACAGGCCTCTATCTCACAGAGAGAATATAACCACCAACAGATGTGCCTCAGTTCTCCTGTGTGAATCTCTCTAAAAGTCACAACACACTAAAGAGCTGTTTTCACTATGAAGAAGCTCAGAGAGATCACTCTAGCCATTATGATCCATCGCCTTTTGTTTATGTCAAGCTAATGGAAAAGTAAACGTTTCATAAGGAATTTTTAGTACAAAAAAAGTTACAGATACTGATCATTAGTTTGTTTTTTAATATTAAAGCCACTTTTCTCAGCAGAAGAAAAAATTCAGAAGTTTTTAGGCTGATGCCCTTATAATGCCTGCAGTAAAGAAGATTCTGGTTATAACATGAAACAGACTGGATCGGAAGAAAAAGCTGAAATGACACTGGTTCCTGTAACATTTGTCATCTGTGACCAGACAAGCGACAGCTGGAGGAATGCAATACCCATTCTCAGCAACTTTAACAATAATGGCTTTGCAAAAGTTTTGGTTTGCCTTGGCTGTGAGCAAGCTGCAGAACACCTATTTTATTATTTGCTAACCTTTTATACATAACCCTGAGGGGAAAAACTGGACAGCGAGAAGCCTTCAAAGCATGACTGCTTGCTTTATTTGTAATACATCTCCAAATCTATTCAACTGTTTTTTTTATTTATGTGGCAGCGTGCTTCTTTGTTTGTCTTTCCATTCACACAAGTACACAGAAATAGAGAAGAGGAGGAGGAGGGGGAACCCCACGCGTTCTCCTTCCGAGCGGTACCTGTTTGCTGAGTCCCGGCTGGAGCACTCGGGTTTGCTGCTGGGAGCGGCTCACTGGAGGTGCTTCCCGACAGCCCCGAACTTTCTGGCAGTTGGAACAACGTGCTTGAGCAGGTGCTGGATGAAGACTGGCGGCCTCTGAACTCTTAACAGAAAAGAAACTTCTTATCCCCTGACAACAGCGGCATTTGCTTTTTCTCTGCATATTCGATTTGGCCATTTCACACGGGAATTACTTAGAGGCTTCGGCACTTGGAAGGGAGGAACTGATGTCTTCAGACATGCCATCCTCATATTAGGTCAGTTAATGGCTTTTTACAGCTACTCTAGTAATCGCCTAGCTTTAAAGAGTCTTTCTTTCGACTGATCTGTCTTAGGCTTTACACAGACGCCAGTCCCTGTGATAGCTAAGCTTGGATGATGAAAACCAGAGCTCGAGGAAGACAGCTTCATTATCTTACCTGCCCCTTTCCAGCAGATTACAGATCCTTTGGTCAG
This sequence comes from Anarhynchus alexandrinus, assembly GCA_008711295.1. Lineage (NCBI taxonomy): Eukaryota > Metazoa > Chordata > Aves > Charadriiformes > Charadriidae > Anarhynchus > Anarhynchus alexandrinus. Next base: position 271,674 of record VUYV01000351.1, on the reverse strand, counting down.
GGCTCCCTGTGCATTCCTGACCAGATAATACTTTAAGTGTTTCTGTTTCTTGGGCTGAGTGGTCAGTTTAAGATTAATGTGATTTGAGAATTCTGTAAAGTAGCAGAAACCCTTCTTGCCACAGCCAACACAATTGCCAGAGAAGCCTGATAAAATAAACAATACACATGATCCAATGAGACAGGCGGGTAACTATTAATAACATCCAAACACAACTCTTTCCTGGAGAAAAGCTGTATCTTTATATTATTTAATTATTTATTTGTTTGTTTGTTTGTCAGAGTAAACTTTTCATCAGCATTTTCCTCCAAAAAAATATTACATCAAGTCCACTGCATTGAACTTTGGCCACCAGATTGCAAAAACAGAGCCCCATGTTTACAGAACAATTAAAATAGGCCATACTTTTCATTTTCTCTCACCAGAAAAAGACGACAGTTCCTATTTATTACCTACCTGTGAAACATTAAACCAAGAAGTTTCTGACTGAAGAGTACTGAATCACATGCTTAACCCCAGCCCTATTCAACATCACAGAAAGTACATGCTTCACTTCTGTTTCAGCTTTCATTGAAATTAAACAGTCGATTAAGTCTCAAGAAATTAAGTATATTTCATCTATTATCTTTAATTAGATCTGCGTATATTTAAGTACCAAGTTCCCACTTCAGCTGCTTTTTTTAGAGAGGAAAAAATACTAAAGCCTTCCTGGGCTATTAATTTAAAGTGGCTTTCTCAAATTATGGCTGGAGTGTGTTAGCACTTCACAGCAGTTTAAACTATTTATGATTACGGAAACAAAGTGTCTGCAACTTTATAGACACCACAGAGGCACAGTCCTTGCACGTAAAGAAGCTTATTGTACTCAGGCTTGATGGGGCATTTCCAGGGATACTGCCATTTCCTCTCACTCTGAGATACACAGTTTGAGCCTCAAAGAGGGGCTCACGATGGTGATGTCATTATCACCGTAAATAAAGGGCATTCCTTGCACAGCTGACTATTTACCTTTCATTCTTAAACAACGTTTTTTGTCCATTTTCCAAAGTACTTCCTAAGAAATTTTCATCTTGCGATGACGAAGACCAATGCAACTGTCTGAAAAGAAATCCTATAGTGTGCAATTAGAAGACAATCTTCCCCATGGAAATTTTCTCCCTGTTCCCTACACATGACCTGAAGCGTGAAGTTTTCTTTTATTTTAATCATATCTAATGAACCTTTTTATGTGTCATCACAGGAATTGAAATGGAAAGGGTGTGTTCAGAGACTTGGAAGATGGCAAAAATAAAGGAAATATATTTCACGTAACATATGGACAATAACATTGGAAATAAACCACTGGAGTAAAGGATCAATAATATGGTAGTTAAAATTAAGAGCCATTCATGAAAATGACTGTTTCGATCACGTATTTCAAACAAATTAAGTTTTCAAATTAACGGCCAATACCTTTTTCCTTCTGTAAAATGCAAGCACCAAAATATAATGCTTTGTAAACACCTGTTGCTCGGTTTACAACCCCAGCGCTTTCATTAGTTTTCAAATGGCTCAGAAGAATTTATTAAAAACCTAAGTTCATGTGGAATTTGGTCTGGTACCCATGGGAACAAGTGGCTAACAACTACTGAAAGCTGCCTATTATCTCTCTGATCCTGGTCGGTAGGATGATAAAGGTCATTATGACTCATAAAACCAGGACAAGTCATGACTCTGCAGAATCCTCTGTGTTATATCAGTCAGCACAAAAGCATCTGTCTAACATCACAGAGCCTTCAGTAGCTGCAATAAAAGCAACAACAAAAGGAAACAAAATTAGAACGGATGTGGCAAACGCTGTAGAGTTTGCATGCGTTTTATGCAGATTAAGAAATCATGAAAAACGCTTCTGTTAGTAAATGAAAACTTCCTATACGTTTGGCGGCACACTGAGCATGACCAGCAGCATTGCAATTTTTGCCTGGTTGCCACTTACAAGCCCTTACGTGTTTTCACATACAAGCATGAGGGCACCATTTCCAAAAGTAAAAAAGGAGTACCTGTGCACTTTTTTGGTTTTATCATTCTTGTGAGAGTGACCAGCAACTTGCCAAAGCCACAGGTAGAAATATTTGCTCAACAGAAGTTGGACAGTGGACATAAAATCTTTTCACGCGGACTTTAGATCAGTCATTATTGGTAACTTCTGTAAATCATCGCCTGCCTAAGCCAGATTTAGCAATAACTTCTACTTGAAATAACTTTTTGCCCTAATCACCTATTTTTAACTCTGCGAGGTCTACCGGAAAATTAGTTTACACCACGTATAGCATACAGGTGAGGCCTAGTAAGGATTAAACAGATCTAAATTGTTCACTTGTTGTGAAAAGTCCTTGAAGAACATTCTAGAAGTTTACTTTTTAATTTTCCTTTCAAGTCAAACTATCATCTTTCACCTCAAGCTTCCCCAGCTCCTCCGAGTCAGACTGAGTCCCTTCTCGCAAGCTCCCGCCAACACCGTTTTTCATCCCATTCATTCCGACTGACACTGTCTTTGATGACAGCCATTGCTTCCTTAATACGGCTCAGCACTGACATCACAGATAGAACACAGCATGATCTTATAATTCCAATGCAATAAAATGCATTTCCATCATTACTCATTGCAGGGCTCCCCCAACCTGGCTTAGAGCACTTTATGTAGCAGACTGCGGAACACGGAGAACCCACACATTTCACCATCCTCCTTTCTCTGCGTGCCCTGTTCACGTGCCATGGCCCGAGGCAGCAGCTGATAGAGGGGACGGCTTGTTTCATAAACAAGCTGCATTAAATATTCTTCCATACATTATAGAGAGGACAAAGGTCAGGGGAGTTGGGGCAGCCATAAGGCGGCTCAATATATCTGTGTCATGGGATTGATTTCACAGGAGAATTAGAAATCAATGCCTGGAGTTTAGGGGCTAAAAGCCTTTCACCTTTAGGTCACCAGTTCATATTCAACTCAGTTCAGTAGCGACTTAAGGCTGTTACCTTCTGAAGATTGTTTAATCAGAAGGTATTTGATTGTATCTGGAATTTTGTCATATGCATTTGCTCGAATTTGCTCACATCACAATGATCAATTGCTCATAATTTAAAAAGCGCTCTCACAGTAGGGACCTTGTGGTCAGAAGAAGGACCTTGGACTGATAGGGTACGAAACCTGACCTGCCTTCTCCCTGGGGAAATGGTTCCTGTGGATCAACAGTGAGCTTGTGCTAGGGATAAAGAGAGGACTTCAGGATGGAAGGATATCCATCTAGTATTTCATAATCTAATCTTTCATAATCTAATCTTTCATAAATTGGCAGACAATTTTCTTCCTGTTTCTCTTTTAAATGAATAACAGGCTTTTAATTAATGTTAATATTTTTGTGGAAAGTTGGCAGCTTGCTTAAGACAAAGAATTATTATATTTTCAACTTTTCAGCAAAAGTATTTCTTCTTTTCAGTCCTACTCACAAGAAAAAGCACACAGACACTGACAATGCTCCACATTTTTCCCTCCTACCTAGCACCACTCCATTTGAAGACTGAAGTCCTAAATTTAAAAAATAAATGAAACCAATATGGTGGAGGAGGAGAGCTCCACTGTACAGAAATTCACCACTATTACAAAAGCCCAATAGAACATTGTACTTTTTAACAGAAGCAGCAACAGTATTTTATACTCCAATGTTTTTATCTTACGGGCAGCTTACAAATCAAAGAAACTAAACTAATCTTTTCCTCTGACATTCTGACCTCAGGGACCCACCAAAAAAAAAAAAAAAGATTTCTTATTCCCTGCTAGGAAAGTGGGCAGTTGTTTGGTCTTTTGGAAACGAAAATGACGGGTGAATAGCTGCTTTGTTTATCATGAGAGACTCCCCTTAAGTGTGAGAACTGGGGGGAAAAAAACCCAAAAGACAAAAACCTTTGGGACTGGTACATGTTAGCTGTTTTTATTAGGAAACAATAAATATCGCACTACCACAGAAGTGCTTCCTCCATCTAAACATTCCTTTAGGTTGCAAAAAAAACAAGAAACATGAAGGCAAAAATCTGAATCTGTTTTGCAGAGTAGTTAAACCTGTGATCTAACTTGATTAACAGAAGCATATGAGGTACATGCTCAGACACAGAGAACTTTTTCTTGCCAAAAATATAGTCTTTTCCAGAAAATGGTAATTTTTCTATGGAATAATACATCGATTGTAAAAACAAAGAAACAAAACAACCTCCAACAGAAATGACTTTCAAATCACAAGCACATATGCCTTGATGGTGGGACAACTTCTTAGCATAATCAATAAATTGGCACATGCCCCAGAGGCATATCAACAGCCCCTAATGGGAACAAGACCATAAGTCAAAAGCTGGCCCGGAAAATACGGAGACATTTCCTGTTTTCTTCTAGAATTTTTGTACACTCCACAGGCATCTTCACAAATATATGCAGGTGGACCCTAAGAAATTAGGAAACTGTTGGGTAATTCATTAGTGTCTTTTCCCTCACATAAGTTATTTTGGAGAAAATCTACAGCACTAACAGCTGCCTTACAAAAACACAGTATATGAAGAGAAAAAGCATGAAATTAAGAAAAAACAGTGGGGTTGAAGGGTTACAAGTCATGTGCCTGTATCACCAATAAGCCTTACCAAAAGTGTGGGATATACTCTGACTCACGATGACAGCTCATTTCAATACAAAATGAATCCAATACAATTTCCCTCTAAACTTAGAAAGGTTTGAAGGGACCACTTGCCATGTTGTTTCAAAAAGGCTGACATATTTGAAGAACAGCCTAAACTCAGAACACCAAAAATAAGCCTTCTATCCCGTCTTTAAAAGCAAGACAATAAAAAGAGCTTCCTTTCCACATGTGAAATGTTTTCAACTTAAAACTGTCACAATACAGAGGTCACTGTGTTATACTATTAGACAGAGAATTTAAAGCAAGAAGGGTCTGTCTTTTATCTCACTGTGTCTGAAACCATGAGAGTATTCATGTCTGCTTCTGATTTTATTTATCCCGATTTGATTTGCATCAGTGTATCTGGAATCAAACAATCATTTCTATCTACAGTATGATCTACTGTACAAATAGTATGCTGTCTTCATGTCAATAAGATACATCATGTTTTTTCATTACATTAGAGACCAGGAACATTATTTTATTTCCAGCTTTCACATGAAGACTTTGGATCTTAAAGTATGCAAGTTCTTGCATATTTAAGCCTGTTATAGAATACATAAAAGTCATCCGACAATATTATTAAAATTATTTGCAAGAGAATGTGATTCACTGGTGTTAAAGTGTGTAACAACAGCCAAAAATAAGCATTTAAATGGTTTCAGGAAACTGAAATGTATTAAATAAGCAAGCTGAGGATGCAAGTGGCATAAAAACCTCCCAGTTATGTTCCCATTGCCTTTTTCTGTTCTTGTTTAGCATGCAATTAACAAATACACTACTTCCTCTCTGCTAACAGCCTAAGGAGCTTAAGCTGTTAATAGTGCTAGCACTGAATGACTTGAGTGGTACAACATTCCTGTCTTTATCTTTAAAATGACAACACGTGGGTGATTTACAGCCCTCTTAATTCTTTTACAATCGCTGGTCAAATGTACTGTGACCAATCCAACTCTGCAAGATCACATGAGGAAAGAAATTACTGTACATAGAATTACATTATGCACCTTCACACTATGCTGTCAACCCAAATGCCTTGAAGAGTTGCTCAAACTGAGATAACAACTGAGTTCACGTCATATCCCTCAGTATTTGTGAAAGAAAACTGTTAAAAGACATGACAAATGTTTCCCTTTTGTTATTTAAAGCTCAGACTAGCACACAGATATATGATGCAGCATTTTTTGGTCAAATAAGAAAATAATATATAAGAACCTGAGAGTGTCTGATTGAAAAAAGAGTTCTCCATCTGATTATATTTGTCCCAATATAAAAAGTATTCCATTTTAATAACATTAATATTCAGTTCATTCATTCACATGACTGCAGATCATCCTTATTTGAGTTGATTTGGATGAGGCTAATGGCCATCAGAAAGGCTATAATAAAACAGATAGAAGGACCTAGTTTTATGTCAGAAGTCAGACCTTTAAAGACATGAAAAGCAAGAAATTGGAGTACCCTACAAACAGTATTATTCAAACACACAGTTTTACCTGATTACACATATAAGAAAAAGTTGCAACTTATAATCATTTGTATTTATTTATATTGTGATAATAGCAAGAAGTCATAGGTTAGGGTCCAGAACCCATGCTATTGTTCAAACGCAGGGGAGAATATTATCCCCATCTCAAAGAGATAAATCAAAAAGCTCATAAATTTTTGTAGTCCAAACTACCATTAAACTGTTTACATGTATATAGTGGCCTGAAAGTTCCACTTGACAAACCTACAGGCTGTCCATGTTAGTATTTGTAAAGTTAAAACAGGGACAGGCAGCAGTTCAACTAGTCCAGTTACCAGATGTGCAGTTCCAGCAACTGGGACATAACTGACCAGACGATGACTTTAGCCTTGGACTAACGGATAGAAGGTGATGAAGCATTTCTAAGGAACTGGCTCACTCTGTATCTTTCCAAAGCAAACACAGCCAGCTCTGAGTTGTTATCTTGTTGTGCATCACCAGCGAGCGTTACTGTAGACGTGGAACGGAAATAAGATCTGCTGAACTCACTCGGCAAAAAAAGATTAGCTATTAGTTGTAGTCCACGGAAGCATCCACTTACTGCAAGCACAGACACTTACCCAACAGGGCATTGTGCCCATTGTCATCCGGCAGGAATCTTTTATCCACAGCACACACTAAAAGGTGATCAGGTAAATTTGGTGACTTTGCACCAACAAGTAAAAAACCTGATGGCACCTCAATATGTTCATTGGAAATTGAAACCAGTCTCAAATCTTTGCCAGCCTGGCAGAAACCTAGAAAAAAACCAATTCAACGTATTTTTAAGTTGACAAGATTTTTTTTGTTTAATACTCACAATTGTTTTTATTAAAGGGCTTCCTATATTTTTAATGAAAAACAAAGTTGTATCCTCTGAGGTCCAGGGCAAACTAAGAGATAATTTTCTTCCCTGCCTTTCGGTCAGCCATAAACAGATGCTACCAGTACAATAAACAAACAAAAATGTGAAAATGTACAGTGAAGTTTTCCTTGATAATGTTTTGCAACCTGCATATTTATGGGACTATTTACTAAGAGCATCATAACTTAGGTCAGATATTCAAAAATGGAGATAATAGTTCTCAGTATCTGGTGAATTTCACTGGCTTTTCCTGGCTTTTCGAGTATTTTTTACAGCAACATTGAATGGGGTACACTTTAAATATAGAAAAGAGTGATGATAAAGCCGTAAGAATTACTACATTCATTTTAGCAAATGCCATGCCTGCAAAATCAACCTTTTAAAGGTCGTGTTGCTTCAGAGAACAGAAGTTCTCATGCCAGGCGTTCCAACACAAATGCTTATTGCACACACTGGGCAAAGACCCTGTCAAACATAAGAGCAACCAAGAGCAATCCAGCTTTATCTGGCATGAACACAGACATTTTTAGGATTTCTATATTGTATAGATTATCCCATTCTGATGAATTATAGGGGAAATGGCCCCAATCCTACCCTGTTCTGCAGGGCAAATGCTTTCTGACAGCATGTTTAGTGCACAGTTGGACTTGATGATCTTAAAGGTCTTTTCCAACCAAAACGATTCTGTGATTCTGTGATTTCTTACCATCAGTAGTGCAACATCCTTCTGGGGGAGGTTTCATCTGGTAAGAAACAGGAGGACTACTCGATTCTGAGCCTTCTTCCTCCTCCTCTTCTTCTTCTTCCTCATTATCTGCTCTGCTGCCTGCTACAAATTAGCATAAATGACTTAGACAACAGAAAACGCTGGCAAAAAACCCATGAATGAACATGGTTGACCCAGTTACAGAAAGTATTACAGCAAACTGGATTCTCTCCTTTTGACAATGACTTTACTGTTGCCAACTCTTCAGATATTTGTTGTTTCCTTAAAGCTCCAACTTCCACTCATGCTTACAATAGAACGTCTTTCATCAAAAAAATAAAGCTTTCAACACCTGTGCAAAAAAAATTCAAAAGCATGACTCAACTGCACCTGAGAAAGTAAAAAAAAACCTAAAGGACAAATAAAAAGAAGCCTCGATTTATTATTTTTTAAAATCTCGTTATTTTTAAGGTAACGTCACGATTTTTAGAGGCCTAATTCTTGATCACAACAGTGTAACTGTATTCTTTGTTTATAATATTAACAGCCAATATAAACCCAAAGTCATTACTTCTTAGCACTTTAGAATGTCCTGGCGACAGCCCAAGTACCGATTTCATTAATTAGGTATTGACCATGTCCTTGATGTTGTACAGGAAACTGAAGAAACGGTTCCTGCTTGAAACTAGGTTTGCCACAGATGGTGCCACGATAAGAACACCTAATTTTCAGGTCTTCTGTCTCCTACCAGAGTCCAGAGCTGTGAGTGAAGCACTGCTGCTCCCCGTACAACGTCAAGGACAGGCAGATGTCTTGGAAGACGATTCACAGCAGCCGCTGCATGGACTGTGCTAGTCTAGGAGGCAATACTGAATGCTGGGGAGAAGAATACATGATGGAGGCTTCATTTTTTGAAGGGCTTTAAGTGTTTCTTCTTCAGATTCTCTGCTGTAAACCACTTCTCTGGTGCACTGACTACCTAAATCAGTAATTTTACCTGCTAGCTTGCTTGTTAAGAGAATTCACCTGCATATTATTGGTGTATGTTTCAGCCTTTCAACTCAAGATTGCTTCTCTACTTGGCAAAGTAAAATAGCAGTTAGGCTCTTATATTGTTCTGTTGATCCAGCTTTTAGTCTTGAAGCAGAGAAACAATGAAGCACACTGCAGTCATCCTCCAAAGCTCAGTGGCAAGGGAACATACTCTCTTTGCTTCAACGGACTTTGGATAAGGCACTCAGAATCCCATAGGATTTTTTTTCCCTATCACCCTCGTCAGAATAGCTTTTTATTTTATTGAGAAATGATTGCAGAATCAGCTAAACAAAAGCTACAGGATAAATGAGAATTAGGGAGGAAGCTGAAGAAAGTAAATCTGAAGATTGAAGATTTGTCTCTAAAGGTTATTAAGATGTACACCCCAATCTAAAAGAGGACTTGAAGGGTACGTGTCTAAACATCAAGCTTCAGCCCTGGTGCACACAGACATGGACAGAACATTAAACACAACTGTTTCAAGGTTGTAGTCTAAAGACAAAAATGCTGAAAGTGAACAAAGGGAAAAGTGAAGCTCTCCATCTTTGCTATTTAAGTCAGGGGTAAGTTATGTGTTATGACTTAAATCTTGACTAACATCCAAATGCAATGAAAAAGGAAACTTCCCACACTGAAGTTCCTCCTTCCCCTTTGTGCCAGCTCTGACACTGGAGCCTGTGCTGAGACATCCCAGCTTTGCTAACCCAGCAGAAAAATAAGCAAACAAAAGTGACCAGGTTTCTTTTTCCGGGTTTATGTATTAAATTAGCTCAGTGGAAGATCCAAAAAATGCCGAGATTGATGCAAAGGGAGAAAATGGGAATATGTGGCTAGGAGGAGTTGGGGCGATTTTCCTATTTGGGCTGCGGTAAACTGTTAGGTTTGTTCAGTCATAACAGGTAACTTCACATCAAAAACAAAGAGAGAGACAAGAAATGGAAGTGGAGAGTAAGAAATAGGAGAGCTACAGTGCTTTCAGGTCAAAAATTAAGAGTACAAGAGCAAATAGATACTTATAATACCCAAGAATGAACCGCTGTCACCTGTAAGGGGCATCATTAGGGATTCTGCTGCTTGTTTTAAAAAAGATCTACAGTTTCTGCTTCCATTTTACTTTTAAATTAGGGCCTCTTCAAAGAACTCTATCTTTGCATGTGTCTGTTCCACATCTTCTTCTCTTAAACAACCCCAGAAGAACACACAATCAGGCACTCAAAACCAGAGACAAGACAATGGCAAAAGTGGACTCACAACCACAGTTCTTCTGTTGTATGTTACAGAAGTGGGCAGTCAGCTGACATAACTTGATATAGCACCATTAAACCAACAGACATACTGTGAAGGTTTTGTCCATATTTTATTGAATTTAAATTTATCCATAGATACCATAAACACCATTGTTTGCCTTAAAGGAATTCTTTTCAGCTCTCACAAAGAATTTCTTAGACCATATAGTTGTGATTAAGACATTTCACGTGGAAAATTCTTCTCTACTTAAGATGTAATTTAAATATAAGCTAAGTTCTGTGAATATTTAAATATATATATAGTTTTTTCTCAGTGGGACTACTCATAGGGCTGATACTATCCACAAACTGATCGCAGCATCAGGGCTTAAATCAACAGCCACAAAATCTATTGCTTCCATGAGCAGACAGGCTCCCCAAAATGCAGATCAAGGAAGGAACCAGTTAACCACAGACACGAGTTCGCGGCAGAGTTCACGTCAGAACGTGGTGGTGCTATGAGAGCTGAACGCAGCAACTCTCAGTGAACACCCTCACTGCGGTGGAGCCAATGGCCACACTGCTGCTCGGCACTGCTTTGCCACGCCGCCTCCCATCCCTTTCCCACTGAAGCCCCAGTGATATCGGTGGTATAGGACTTGGATGTTAATGGAAAAATAACACTTATCGTTAACTTTTGAAATCGGCTTCGCACCTCTTTGGCACAAACATAACACACAGGCCTGAAAGGCGGCACCTGAACGCATCTAAAGGCACAAGAGAAAAATGGAAGAAATATATTTTGTATTTAAGAAATAAGATGTGATCAGAGAATCAAAACTGTCAGTGTGATTGTGATTCAAATGGGATTTTGATTTCAGAAGTGAAGAATTAGATTTAAAAGCCTCACTGATTTGCACATACTGGCTTCTAATAACTTGCAATCCAGTCCACAGGTTTAATTTGGAGTTTATTAGGTAATAACTAGGCAAACAGAGGTATGCAAGAAATCTAAACCCTTTAGAGCCAAATAACCCTGCCTTCTATTGTAAAGAGTTTTTAATGCACATTCCTAGAAAGTTCCTGAACATCCAGACCATTTATTGCATTTGCGGATATGTTTTGCAATTACAAAGGCTAAGAAAATTAAGAAGACTTTAGAGGACCTTAGAAATGTACGACCAGTGAGAGCACAGCAAACTGCAGGCTTTTGATAAAATGAAAAATCAAGCAAGAGGTTTTTTATCTAATGATAATGGGTTTGAACTATTTCAAGCACTACATGAATTTGTCAAGTCTGAAGAAGAGAAGAAACACATCAATAATAAAAAAGCAGAAAAAAATACCCACAATGAAAAAACATACTATTATTGGAGCCAAGGAGATAGGACATTACGTCTAAACCAACTTAGGTGAACGTGGTACTTCTAATTTACATAGCTACAAATAATTTTATCAGCAAGTGTAATTGTATAAATGCTTATAAAGGGATATGTTTACGATATGTAGGTTTTTTTCAAATCTAGAATGTGTGGACTGGAAAACCATACTCACTTGAAAATACATGTTTGCAAGTTCATTGCAAAATATGTAATATCTAGGCCAGAAGGGACCAACATGTTCATTTAACTTGTCTCCAGGCACACTACAGTCTCTTTTGTGCAAATAAATTATTTTTAGGCATAAATTACAATGACAGATATGTAATGACATTGGGCTAGTCTCAGTGGCTAGACACTTCTTTCTGGTTTAGATGGTCATTTAAAGAGACAGAAAAATGCTTTTTAAACAAAAAAAACCCAAACCTAAAAATAATGACAAGTTACGACAGGCGATTGATAAAGCTTAAAAAAAACATTTCCAGTTGTTTCTTTCTTAAGCTGACTATATACTTGTCAGGCTCTCTAGCGATTTTTATACTGTAACATCATCAGAGACAAAAATCCATAATATCAGCCTTATTCACTGGTGGCTGGTTTTGTTGCCAAATGCCACTTCGAACATCTACAACGTGTTACCAGTCCACAAAATGGAAAACCAAAACACTTGGTTGCACTGCCCCCCTGCACTACCTTGTCTAAATTATTTACATGATGTCTGCTTCCCCACAGGAAAACACACCAAAAGGCAGCTATGACCAAGGACAGTCCGACTATATCACCATCCCAGAACGCCAGGGCCAAGGAAAGATAACAATGAGAGGGGAGAACAGGGGCTTCTACAAGACCCAAAGGATGGCTCTCTGCTTCAGATGCCTCCTGGTCCTCAGAGCACAGGGATTCGTGTAGCTAGAAGCAGAAATTTTGATTTACGATGAGGCTGGACTACATGACGCCAGCTTGAAGACCTCTCCCACCTGAGGAACAACTGAGGAAAGATTCTATTAGAGATCCCTGCAGAGTTCCTCTTGTCTGAAACTCTCGTGAAAGGCACGTTCTCTGCCAGGCTGTTGTGAGACTTTTAATTAATTACAGTTCAATTCTGTTTCCATTAACTGCAAAGAAAACAGAATCAGCCCCTCAAGGTTTGGAAAGTTCTTTGAAAGCCTTGAAAGAAAGAAGTTACAGAAGAGCGAAATCGCACTTTTGTTCCTGAACAATGCAGCTGCTCCTGTAGCAACTTTCCCAACTGATGTCATAATCCATTTTGTGACATCACAGTTGGTTGCCATGGAAAAGTTTATGAAATCCTCATAGAAGAGTTTGATAGAAGGATCACTTTGTGTGGGAAATAATCAGCATATGTGTTTAAACAATTAATGTATAGTCATTGTTATGTCCTATATTAGCAAAAAAAAAAAGAAGAAGAAATGACTAACGATGTGTGGGCTGGGAGCAGATTTACTTTTTCAAGAAAAGTTTTCTCAGCTGTTACCATGAGGTAATAGTAAAGAGTTTAATCTGTGCAAAATACTTTTATCTTACACTACTACTTAGGCTGATTTTTTTTTCTGTTAGTGTGGATTGTTAACCATTATGCATTTTTCATTAGATATATATCTAAGCCATCTTTAGCCAAGCATGACATGGGAAGCAGACCTGGTCAAAAGAAATGAAACACCGCCCTGGTGACAGAAATGGCCAAATAATGAAATCGTTAAACATAACCTTGCACCAACATGATGGTGTTCTGCACACACCAGTAAACTCACTGAAAACCATAAGACTACTACACATAACAGCACACCAAAACCACCAAATTGTATCATGAGTTTGCTTATCAGATCTATGCAGTTCATTTAAACTATATTACTTCCAAGAAAAAAAAAAAAAGACAGAGCAAATGGAACTCAGAAAGCGGCTTCTCTAAACACACACAAACATCCAGTGAGAAATCTCATGTGTTACATACCAACTTGTACAGGGTTTAGGAGAGAACACATCCTAAATTTTTACATTTGCAACCACAGAATAACTAAAAATATTATGCCCAAAGTAATTATAAACCTTCTTAAAATCTAAAAATATTTCTGCTGTGTTTATTCACAATGAAAATCAGTCTTAGCATATAACTTTTATGAATTTATCATGTTTACCATCATTTACTGTATAACTTTCAGAAGTGTATGATAAATTATAGGATAACAGATTTATGTTCCAAACCTCCAAAGATCCTCCACACATTTAATGGAACAATTCCTAGTACTTCAATTTACGTATATTGATAAATCTGAGCAAGCAAGTGGCTTAATTTTGTCAAAATAAAATATAACACAGTTTGTATTTTTAATCCCATTCTAATACATATATATTTGTAGATCATAAAAAATCCAAACAAAAACTTTAAATATTTTTTTTTCTGTATTCTGATTTGAAATGTGTGTGCTGAGCCTTGGGAGAGCAAACAGCAAAATTGTCTTTGAGCAGAAATATAAATTCCACTATTTCCTACCTTCCAGTGATGACAGTTGCTGTTCAGCTTCCAAATACAACTGAGAAAAGATTGGTCTGGGAACTAAGTTGTTTGAGCGGAGAGAGGCCTCAATAGAATTATGCAACACTTCTTCAAACCGTGTTGTCTTGAGCTGACCAGCGTAAGAATTTCCCATCTTCTCAAAAAANAAAAAAAAAAAAAAAAAGAAAAAAGACAAGAAGAAAAGAAAAAAGAAAAAAAGAGAGATTTCAATTTCAGCACTCAGAACTCGATCACTGCGTGTTGATGTCAGACTACAACATTTCTCATGAAAGAGAGAAGCTTCATTGTCCACAAAGAAAGGCAAAGGAAAAGAACATTGACTGCAGCGGTCGCTGAGCAGATCCTGCTGGTAAATTACAGGAAGTTATCTAAAAGTAACAGCTTTCTGTAATTCAGCAGAAAGGCAGCAAGCTTTGACACCTTCTTGAAGATGTGGCTAGAAATCCAATTCGAGTAATTCCTTGGTTTATATAGCAATTGAGGAGATGCATTTTCAATAGTCAGCAATCTCATCTGTAAAACAACCTTTCTGTTTTACATAATTTGAACAGAATAAATGTTAAAGGATCTGGGGAATAGCACAGTTTTGTGTATTTATCTTTGCATGGCCCATCATGGCTGAAAACTCGTGGCTAAAGCAGTTTAACATGCCTTTAGAGAAGCTGTCTCATAAATAATGTAGCATTGCTATAACTCAGATATTGCGAAATATAGTGGCTTTTCATTCTCACCTTAAGTAGTGTTTTCCACTGTGGACATGCATTTTATTTTATTTTTTTTTAGAATGAGACATTGTCGATTATCTATTTGATTTTGCATTTAATTATTAGGACTTTATTGTTAGTGAAACCGCGTAATTTACCATTCTGTCACTGAGGAGTCAGTCTATTCCAGCTGAATATCCCACGTACTTAACTGCCGCCTGCTTTCCACAGGGAATACAATGAACTGGTATAACCAAAAGCCATGTCAGCTTTCTTTTCCTAGGACAAAGTAGCTCTTGCCCTGGGCCCCATGTCCTTTCCCTCCTCAAGTAACTGTGAATAGAAAGCATGAAACGCTTCCTGTTTGTGGCAGTAATTCCCAACCACTGAACAGCCCCTCCTCAGCACCGGGCACCGCCTGGGAGACGAGCCCGTTGGGAAGCATCCTGTGGGAATCAGTCAAGCAAAAGAAAAACTACTGTGCAACCACGTAACCGCCCTTGATGGAAAAAGGAGTTTGAAAGGAATAACGTACATAGTTGACGAATGGGATATCTTTTTATGACTTTGCAAAGCATACTTTACATATATAATAATATTTTTGTATGTTTGTATCATGCTAAAACTATAGAGAGAGAGTATAGTTAATACCCTATATTATAGCCTATTGATATTATATACATAGTATCAATAGAAGCACAATAAGAATTATAAAACAATGCAGGTAGCATTTAAGAACATGGTCTAGAGAAGAAGCAAGCACTACTGACAAAATATCTGTGTATATATACAAAATAAACCAGAAAAGCTGCAGTGAGTAGTACTGATGTGTCCATTTGGTGCAGGGTACACGAGAAGCTGCAAAGCCTGTTTGTGATGCTCAGTGCTAATGTGGAAGTGAGGGTGCATCTTCGCTTCCAACACAAAAAAAGCAGATTACAGTTCCCTTTCCGCACCGATAGGAACCCTCTGTCTCCTCTTGTACTGCTTCACCTACACCAAACACCACTGCAGACAATGAGGAACGCCTGACATCAGTATCATCCTTAAAAAGCTTTATCCGAGGTGTACGCAGGAAACCCAAGGTCAAGCTCTGAAATGAGTTATACTAAATGCTGTTTCCACCCAAAAGCACTAGAAGATGTTTAGTTCTAGTTCTAATCCATCTTTCAACCATTATATGACTGTCAGGTATCTTGGTAATTATTTGTCTTTGCTCCATTGATGTTTTATGTTTAATGTAACAAGGACAAATAATTATCAAGATCTCTGACAGATACCTATTTAATTTTTTTTTCTTTTATATTCCTTCCCATATTATGAACTCCTATTTTCTCTTGTTAGGTTGGAGGCATCTGTGGTCTCAGGGACCCATCTCTACGTTCTCGGGGGCAGGTACAATATTGGTTCTACATGACTATTCATCACAGTCTTGGAAGTCTGGACTAAAGAGAGACTAAAAATGCATAAACATGCTCTCAGCATGGTAATGTTCAAAGTTACACCTTCAGGAATGGAAACAGCACTCATCCCTTTCACACACCTTCTTACATAGACTGCTTTACTTAAAAACAGAGCCAAAACACGAATTTTTGCATTTAAAAAATCACTGCTACAGCACAAAGAGAGTATCCAAAAGTTTGACTGCAGTGGCAGAGGCTTGTCTTACAAAGGGCTGGATCCTACCTGTTCTCAACACAACCATGTAAAGCAGACTGCTCTACCTGATTTCCAAATCTGCTTCTTGAAAAGCTTCATTCAAGCACATGAAAAATAGGAAGTTTTTCAAGCCATCCAGAGTGAGGCAAAACATCCTGAGATAGCTCAAAAACGTTATCAGACAAATCAGTACTCAGACTGCTTGATGCAATGAAGGCTGACTTGCTTTACTGATCACTATCTGCATTTAATTGTGATGAATGAGAAATCACTGTAATATTTCTGTTTATAAACTCTATTCCATAGACACAGTCAGCTCTTATTCTGTACAGTTTATTAGGAAAAGAAATAGATATACCGTTTACAGGGATTTAACATATTTGCTCAGGATTTATAGAGCCCACTAGTGGACAAAACAGAAACCCTGTATTTAACCCTGAGGATGGCAAAACCCAGCACCTTATCGATGTCATGTTACAAATAAGGAATCAGTTAAAATTAAGTTCTTTGTGCAAGGGGTAGGTCCTCGAATCCTTTACAACATAAGCATGTTTGTTTATCGAAGTGCTAATTTAATTATGTGAATGGGTTTGTAAAAGTAAACAAAAATATGCTTTCGGGATTTGTACACCTGGTAAGCTCTCGTGTACCTGTGGGATCTCACAATCACAGTGCCAAACACAATCATAAATCCAGGAACACGGTTTGGAAGATGTGATAAGTATTTTATAGCCATTTTCATCACTAAACAGACACCATGGGAACCAGAAAATGAGCTTTGTAGGAGCTTTTTTGGCCAGCATCTGCCTTTGTCTTTCAGAGTCCCAGTGACGTTCTCAGTTGCGGGAGAAGTTACTTCTATGAAGCAAGCAAAGGAGAAGCTGTTTCTCACTAACTCTACGGTGGTTGTCATCCCCTCTTTTCTTTAAAGCTGCTCAGACTGTCGTACCTGAATCGTAAATTGCTGACTCCGTGGCACCAGGAAGCAAAGGCTTTGAGTCCTATTTTCCTGCTTCAATGAACTCAGCGTTCCCAGCCCAGATTTATGTCTCTCTTGGATACAAGTGGGTGGCACAGGCTAAACTTTCAAATGCTTGTGAAATTCCAAGCCATGAACGTAGACAGTGACCAGTTCTATTAAAAAAAACCCACACTGCTGACACAGAAGGATAGCCCTCGACCCCAACTACTGATAAATCAAAGGGCACCTCCCTATCACACTGTCAGTTTCCATGGAGAGCACGCAGAGAAAAATACTTGCCAATACAAAGGGGAGAAAAAAGGGAAAGACCTGGACCTGGAAAAACTGCTTAAAACCATGATGAAAAGAAGAAATCCACTCTGAGGAACTTGGGAGCCTAAGAAACAATTGCAGATACAAATGAAGCAGGTCAGGCCAACGACTTAGAAACCCACGGATAATGCTGCCAAAGAGAGATGCCAAGTCCAGGCATCCGAAAATGAGAGTAGAATTGTGTTAGTCACTAAAGAGCCCTCAAATTCCAAACAAGGAACTGTCAGCATTCCTGTGGTAAATAGGGATTACGTGACTAGGAGAACCAGGGATCTTAAGGGTTAATGTCTGTCACATAGAGTCAACTTCAAGTTCAACTGCAGTCGAACTAGTCGGGTTTTGAAGAAAACCTGCACTAATCTGCTATGACCCCCTACTCCAGCTGCCGTGATTTAGAAAAGGAGCTCCGTCTCGGCCACGAGGGCAGTACCTACCACGAGAGCCCCGACAGTGACTGGTCAGGATAACACAGGGCAATTGTCAGCAGCAGGAGGACATGCAGTCCCATCACCGAGATCTTGGAGGGAGATCTTTTGCACAGTGGAACAAAGACGGTAACACACTAGTGACCTTTTAGTTGCAGTTGTCTAATGTGTTAAAGATCAGTAAGGAGTATTAAGATTTTGTGAAGACTGAAGATCTAGCACAGCAATTCTGGACAAAATTTATCCTATACCTAGGACAGACTGGGTATCGTAAGGAAAGCTATGGACTTTAGAGCATGGAAATTAATCCAGGGCTTTTGAGAACTCCCACTGAATTAGACTGATAAAGAAAGACTGCCTTCAGCAGAAAGCGGGTAAAGTAAAGGATATACGGGGCTGTGTTAAGAAGGCTTGAAAAAACAGTCAAGGGATGGAAGTGGGAAATTAGGAATTAATAACAAATTCAATCTTAGATAGAACTTACAAATTATTACAGTAGAAAAAGTTTCATATTATGTTGCAAACTTTTTGCATTCTAAAATATAATTGACTTTACTATTTTAATATATTAATCCTTCCAGCAAAACAGTATAGCAATGGATGTATTTTCCCCGTTTAAGCAGCCAGCTTTCACACTTTTGAAATGGCCTAACACAGTAATTTCTATTGTATCATTTCTAAGAGGAGAACGGTAAGATGTTTCCAAGTTCACTGTTACTCCAAAATAGTTTGTTATCGCTATGGCAAGAGGCAGTTCATCACTTGCATAAAATGAGAGGTTTTGTTTGGATGAACTATGGATTTAGGTATCCAAAAGTCTATCTATTAAAATTTGTCTGGGAGGAGAAAGCATTCTTTACTGCAGGTTAACAATTTGTTCACAGATCAGTACCAGCAAAGTTGTTAAGGTGATCCTTTTGCTCTTTGAACAAAAGTTAGACCCATTCAGTAACACCCAAAATCCATCAATATTTCTAAAGTTTGGTAAAGTATCTCATAATTCTTGAAAACCTGTATTAAAAACAACAATTCGATTAAGAAGAAAAATCCTAGGGCAGGGAAAAGTAAATTTGGAGACAGCACAAAACTGATTCTTTTCAATAGTAGTGATACATAATATAAGATCCTCTTCATGGATTCATTTCAGCCACAAGACTGTGTACTCATGTTTTAGTCTTTTATTTCCATGAAGCTGTCTGTAATTATAGACAGTCCTTTCTTTAGCTTTGGATTTGGAAGAATAAATCATTTTTAATCTTCTATATTAGCATTTGTCTTGTGTAAAAGTGTTACTGTGTGGTAAATCTATTCCCACAGGTTATATAAAATTCTTTATTCAGGAGAACTAAAAGAGTCGCTTATTGGTATTCACCCCCCACCAGACTCAGCATAGTATTATATCTTATGTCTTTACTACTAGCTGCAAAACGAGGTTACTCCATCCAAAATGCCTTTTGGGAATGGTCACTGGCCCACCGTAAGTGTGCCTGGGAATTGCTGCAGAGCGTGAGTGCTAGCACCAGCGCTGTGCCGAGGCATTACAACAGAAAATTGATTTCTGGTACACAGGAATTTTTCCTGCAACTGTCTAATTTACTAATACAGCTGTAGCTCATATGGGCAAAGACAAAGAAAAACTTACTTTTTCAGAAAGGGATCTGGTTGTTCATGTACCACAAAATTATCACTCGTAGAAGTAATTTACAAAGTGGTTTATTTGTTGGTACAAAGCCACCTACACGCATAGTAAATAGGTGGACTATTGCCAAATTCTGCAAAAAATATTAGTTTCTGGAAGTCAGATCTGTTTGCTTGTAACATTCTGCCAGAATGACTTGGCAGTAAGAGAGAGGAAAAAAGGGCTCAGAAGACTGATGGTTATGATATAATACTGGAGTGTGGGAAACATTTAAATACATTTCCTCATTTGAGATCATTTCCAGACCAATGTTTTACTATTCCTATGATTTTCATCAAAATCTTCAAAAAGGGTTCAATAGTCTGCTGTTGGTCTTACCCAGAAAGAGAAATTTTGAAGTTTCAAAAGTTTCTGAGAAATGAAATTATGATCCTCTGCTGAGCTCAGCTCTACAGCGCTAATAAGATTAATATCAGCAGTCACTTAGGGACCTGCTGATTGAAATCCAATTTTTCAGTGAAGTAATTTATTCCACAGCAATAAAACTGTCAGATCATCTAAAAGTCTGTAGTCATTCTGTGTTTCAAATATGAAAAAAGTTATGGCAATTCAGTAGACCCCATTTGGCCATTACATTTTAAAGGCAACATTAAAGATTTAACTTAAACCACAGTTACCTTTGCCAGAAATTCCAGCTCCTTTTCTGTTATAAGATCTTAGAACCCATATATCTCCTGTGGAATTATATTAGAAATGTTATCTACAGACCAGACCAGATTAAACTTAATGGTTTCCTAATAATGCCACTTTGGAAAGTAGTTCATGATTAAACACAGAGACTCTAATTAAGGTTGATGACAGGTCACAGAGAACATAATCCCACCATCTTTATGCAGCCAAGAACAATTCTGCTACCATTTCCATAGAAAGAATATACTGCAAGAAGACTACTCAGATCTCTGTACCACTTCTTCTTTCTTTTGTGTTGGCTTTTAATTTTTATCTGATATCTTCTTTTTGATTTTGAAAATCAGGCTGACTACAGACACGGGACTTCTCCTGCAGTAACAGTGAGATGATTTCTTCCACTGACTCATGTTTCCAAGCAACAGGATGTTGGAACAAGAGCGCAGATTGAAAGGTGCCAAGCTTTCAAGTGCACTGAAAGTGGGAAGTGGGAAGACATCACCGAGCTTTTTGGCAACTTTAGATCCCAAGCCAAATTGCTTCTCTTAATCACTGAAATCAGTTCTCTCACTCACTTCAGAAGTAAATAATAGGGAGACATCTTTATTCTCAGGAGATTGCTGCAGAGATTAATATGGACACTTTTGCAATGAAATCAAATCTACGCAACTTTCCCCACCTACTGAAAAATCGAGCCCATTTGTTAACTGCCCTCCGTGCCCTTGGAAAAAATCACACAGATCCATATCAAAAGGGATGAAAACAAACTCGGACAAATCAATGTTACATGAACTCAATAAAAACACTATTAAAAAGCTGTTGCCTTCTGGTTTTCTTCAGGTAGATAATAAATATTTAATGGATCATCCTTAATATGAAATTATTTCACATCCATTTTGGACATTGGAAAGAGAAGAACTTCAGCCAAAACCAAATATTTTCTTATTTTTGCTGAAATTTTTCAACTGCAAACCAACAAGCATTACTTTTGAGGACAGAGTGTTCATTTTTTAATGAAAAGGCTACAATTCACACAGGGAAGAGTAGCAAAAATTGCAAATGAAAATTTTCTACAGAAAAAGAAAAAAATAATTTCCAGATATGTCTACAAAAAAAAAAATCATATTTTTAAGCTCATACAAAATCAACTTTACTTTGAACCAAGAAAATAAAGCTTGACTAAACACGAAACAATCTAACTCACCATAAACCCATTAAAATATACAGCTATGCTTGGAGATCCGGACTAAGGCATGTTGGCAATTTAGTGACAAGGAATCTAAGCTGTGACAGCCTACATTGTAGCTTTCTGGGGAAACAGAAAACTCCAATTGCAACCAGATTCCTTTAATTATTTAAGGATGAAAGGCTGTTCTGGTTTTAAGACATAGTTTAGTTTTCCTTTACGACTACAGAAAACTTCAACTTCCTTCACCCAAGAAACTTTTATGCCTATTCTCAAACCAGAGTTGAATTGTTCTGAGACAAGTAAAGTGATGATTTGTTTAAAAAAGCACTCTATTTTAGCTTATCTTGATATAGAACAAAAAATGCCAGACAAAGTTCAAATTGGCCATAGCAGAGAGTCCTTTGTGAAGTCACACATTGGATTACTACTCAATTTTTTTAAAATCATAATCACTACTGGGATCGATGCCTGATAAAAACCTGTATCTGCAAAAAGAATTTGGAAGAAATCTTAATTAGACTTTTTATAGATGAATGAACATCTATTATTAACTTGTTTCTTAATTATAATTTTCACTGGAAATCTATTTTCAGACATAATGATAACACTGATTTTCATTTACTTGCTTTTTTGATTTAGTGTCTTTTCATAGCCAATCACACATGTCATTCCTTAATATCCTGATGATGGGCAAAGGAGCCACTTCATAAAAGTAAATGTAGAGCTGGGTGATAGTCCAGTGTTTTAATAATAGTACAGACTGAGCCTAATATATGATATGGCAATAAATACATTTAGGCAATGGCACTTCATCCTGCAAATGCTTTCACATTCCTCTCTGCAGGAAACAACGTATTCTGATGCAGATTTCTTTGATTTTCCTGCAGGATCTCATAAACTTTGCAGGTGTTACTGGAGAGAAAATCCCTTATCAGCAGCTTCCAGCACAGTTCAGCTGATATGCTTTAGTATTTCTCCAGCACAGAACCCTGACCCTATGGCTGGTCAGGCAGCTCTGCCTTGGCTCCCATTCGGCTTTTGTGTGTTGCTTTGATCAGTTCCTGGCTTCGGATGAAAGCAATTCTTTTAGAGACCACCTTCAAACTCTCTTAAAAAAAAGAATTACATACATAAAACCAATTGAGCTTGTTAAGCAGCAGGAAGAAGCCAAGTAGAGGGAGGAGAAAGGGAGGGAAGGAGGTGCCACAAATCAACGCTCGGAAGCGATGATCAAAGTGGCGAGTGGAAAATTAGTAAAAAATGATCCCTAAGTTGTACAGGTCTAGGTCATTCCCCTTCCCAGCTCCGTAAGCACAAAGGCTTTCTCACTATTACCCAGGAAAGAGATACAACTCTCTTTCCAAGAACTGTCTCCCACATCTGCTCTGTAGCTTTGAGTACAGCAGCACTTGAGATCTTGGAGTAAAGCAGTAGGAAGCAGACTGGCAAGCCAGACGGAGAGAGGTTATCTTGAAATGCATGTTTTCCAAAGAAAATTCTAAGAAATCAGCACTCGGGGTATATTACTCGTTCTTCCGGTTACTGGTGCTAGACACTGTTTCTGAGAATCTTTTCAGGCTCCAAAATGAGTATCAAAAGAGTAATCCCACACTGACTGTACAGGTGAGCTTCTGAGTCACCCTCAAACCCAGACTTTTGGTTTTCCTTACGCCGAGCCTGCTCCTCTAGGCTCATTCCTGGGAGCAGCGCAGCAGCGGTCTGCGGGGCAGCCACAGGCACACACGGACACCGGGATGTAGAGCTTAAAGACACTCTGGAGCCATTTCTTTCAGAGCTGCAGAGCCAGACAGTCCCTGTGGCGATTCTCCAAGGGTACACACAGAGTGCAGAGGTTTAGAGGCTTTACCTCATTCACAGAGAAGGGCCTCACTGCTTGAGAGAGACCTTCACTGATTTCTTCTGACAGAGCACACTACGCTCTATCTGGATCATATTTGCCATCCAATGAACAAAGAGTGGACAGAAGTACAACGGGAGCAGTCTAAAATATGCTTCACCATCTGTGGATGGCAAATATGTCTCTAGATGAATAAATTACATCGCAAAATAAAACTGAGCATCAAGGTATACTCAATCAGGAGATCAGTTCCACATGTATTACATGTTGAAAATACATTAAATAAGAAACATTCACAAACATAAATATGCAATCCAAAAGCATTAAACAAGCATCTTTAGTTAAAGAGCCACTACAAAGCTCAAATTTCACCGATTTAAGAAACTGAACTTAGCAGTTTGAGATCTGAGCTGTTTATTATAAGGGTTTAAAAATTCAAGTTGTCTGCATTTTTTTTTTAATATTCCAAAGTTTTCCTGAGAGGAAATCCCTCACCCCAAAGACAGCAAATGACTGACAAGGCAGGAGGTACACCAAATGCAGGCAAAGATAAGTACTTAAAATTTTAATATGAGCTGTAAAATGTCTCCCAGCTACAATATTTGAAGAGTAACCAATACAAGGCAGTGTGGGTATGTTATCTTATGATATGTTAATGTTTTCATTAAACAGTAACAGTATTTTTCAGCCTGGAAATACTAGCTCTGTAATAAAAAATATACTGTACCGTAATGAAAGCATGGGCTCCTCAGTGACATCCAGTAAATTACTCCCAAAGTTTCACATTCTGATTGCGCTGCTGAACATCTTACACCTGTGGTAACTGCCAGTGATTATATCTTTATGGAGTTTTCCTTATTTTAATTTAGAAGAGTCTGCTGCTTGGCGAATTGGATAGGACACTTAAGGCTCCTGAGTCAGCACCGTGTGCAGCTGAACAACTCAGTCGGGTCGCCATGACACGAACACTCTCCTGTCACAGTAGAGCACAGGAAGGTTTCAAAGCTATCTACGCTGCAGCTATGGCAAAAACAAAGTAATGAGACCACAATATACCCTGGCAAGCTGTTCTCTAATTTGTGTGCTGGCTATACTAAATGATAAATGGTCTGACTTTATGTCGTTATTAATACAGAAGTGCTGTGCTGGGTCACAGTGCTCCTGGCCAGGCACATATCAATCTATCAGTCTGAAGCATTATTAACGTCAAGAATTTTGTTGCATGTTTTTGGAAAGAATGAAGGTGGGTTTTTTTAAAAGAAATGGGGGTGTCCTTTTGCATTATATAGATAACAAAATCACTAAAGAAAGCATAAAGCGTGTACTGTGGGTACTTCAGTGGGTACTTCATTTTGGCAACAGAAGAAAAGATTAACAGGAGAACAGAAATTAGATCTGTAGCAATATTATCTTTGTGTTGGTACTATGCCTGTATCTTCTGAATAAAAGGATAGGAAACTAAAACAATATTTAAGAGATTAAGTTCAATATACTACTGGATATACAAATAAACAGCTATTGTATCACATTTAAACAAACACTCCATCTTTTCAAGATACTTCTAGAGTACATGTACAGAGAACATTTATCTCTGGTAAAGGTATATTTATCAAATGTTTCCTTAGGTCATAAATTGCAGTACATCACATCAGAAGATGAAAGCAATTATTCTGAAAATTGAACTTTCTTTTTCCTGTCGCTCCAAGTCATGAAACATTCAGATATGTGCTTGATTTTAAACTCAGTTAAGTATCACTGAAGTTAGCAAAATTAAGCACTTATCTAGGCTCTCAGTTGAATTTTGGTTCTGTATAACCTTTGTATGCAGAATACACTGAACAATGAAAAGAGATTATTTTTCGGTACAGCTTTTGAAACTTCATTTTCACCCTTCACTCTCAGGGTACGGTTTCATGACTGGCTCAAGCTGCTCTAAACTCAAGTTACAGCTGAAAAGGAATGTCTCTCACTCTTGATCTATACTCCTCCTGTGTCGTTCAGTGGCATAGATCTGAGCTGATATGGTTGCAAATTAGTAATTTTTTTAGGGTTATGTTCAGCCACATCAGATCCATTATCTAGCTATGCATAAAATCTACGTCCATTAATATACGCAAAAGAAAAGGCCCCGAAACCTGTGGTAGGATCTTTTTCTCTAAACTATGAAAATGCTTTAAAGAACATATTTATATCTTACAACTGCACCTTCTGATTCTCCTTCTGAGACACAAAGGGGAAAAAACTGAATTTTAAAGCCTGCTGAGGAATCCCTTGGAGACTTAGGTGATTTAGTGTTTTCGCTCAAAACATTTTACATTATTAATGGAAAGCCTTCATTGTTTATTTGGTAATTTTTAAGAATATATACTCTTTATTTCAATTTTAGATGCAAGTACTGTACGAAAGAATGTGAGAGAAGGTACAGAAAGTAGTAAGTAGTGCTCTAGGAGAGTGACTGGTATGTTTTTCTGTTACTATGGAAGTGAACTAGAAGTTTTATAAATGTTCTATACTTCACGCCAAATACGAGAGACCTCAGTCATGTCATTTTCAAGTAGTGTACAAAATCATTCAGCTCGGGAACACAGAAATCACTCTCTGGTTTCCTATCAGCACTGCACAATTGTGTACCTTAAACATATTAACCTGACAAGATGACACTTAAAAGACTGTATTGACAGCCAAAGTTTAGAGAAATCCAAAAGGAAAACAAACACTGCAAGAAATACATATGAATGTGTGTGAAAGCATGTGATTTTTGGAAGAGTCACTTTTAATAATTTACCAGAGCAACAATAACAGAAGCCAGGAAATTCATATTTTAAAGAGGTATAACTTGATTGATGCCAGCCAAACACACTTGCCCCATAACTGTAGTGCATTCATGAACAAAATTTCTCTGGGATGCTGTGTAGGGTGCTGCCTAGAATGAAGTCTAGGATGCTGCAGTGCCTATCTCTGACTTTGCTTTGGGGCTGGAAACACCACATCAGTCTTAAAGGATATTAGTATAGGGTAGGTGTTAAAGAAGATGATGTTAACTTGATACTCAGTAATGGAATGCAGAAAGTAAAAGGGGCTTTCCTGCTTTGGATATAGGCATGGAGCAGAAGTTCCAGAGGAGGAGAAAGGGCAAGCAAGCACAGAGGAGCCTATTGTGTTTGATTAGTACCCGGAGCAGGAATGCCAGGAATGGGTGATGAGCATGGAGGTTACGTATAAGAGGTCTTGTACACAGAACCAGTGGGAGTCGGTCAGTATGCAGCTGCTGATGCAACGCACATCAGAAAAGAGTGGGTCTGCCTGCTGAAATGAGTGGCTGAATCTGTGTGAAATGAGTCAGTAATGTAAGTGATGAATTGACAGCACAGTTGTTAGGGGAAAGCTGACCGTGTAATTATCCCAACAAAAGGTATGTAAAACATATACCTTGTACCCTAGGCACTTACAGAAAAGAATCTTCTTTTTACAGGAATCTACAGGGCATGTTTTCCAAAGTTTGAGAACACTGCAACAGAAGTGAAACAAGGGACATAACCTGAGGTTATAACCTGAGATCATAACCTCAGGTTAACATGATTTTCAGAAGTTCAAAGCACAGACTAAGACAAAAAAACCCAGCGTCCTGAAAATATTTTACGAGGACATTCATTTATAAGGAAGAACAAGGAAAGAGTTGGTCCACTGTGCAACCAGAAAGAAAAATCAAGAGATAAAAGTTAAGTTTAATGCTTTTTTTCCCAAGAAGATGAGCAAAGGTTATTTGTGACCAAATGACTGATTTGTCCAGCAACTTTAGCGGGCAAAAATGGAGACTGTCCCTCCAAAACACCCAACAACTTAGTATTTGAAGCAGTCTGTGTGCAGATTGTATATGAAAGAACTAAAACTGGGTCCTGCCAAGCAGAATGACTGAGTTAATTGCAAGACAACTACTTTCCTTCTCAAAATGTTTTTATAATGGTTGCAGGCATGCCTGCCTTTTGTGTTTATGCAGAAATATTGAAATGTGTATAAAATCTTATATGAAGTGTGATATATGTAGGCTAAAAATACCTACCATGTTGAGCTTTTCAGGGTACTTATTTGGAGCCCAGATGGTCTCCTCCATGAGAAATACACTCAGTCTTATACTTTGAACATGTAGAAAAGGAGACCTTTAAGATCTTCTAGAAATATGGAGTGTGACTCACCTGCCTAACCACAGGCATCTTCTAACTTTGATAAGTCCTGTGGTATCCTGTCTCGATTCAAGCTGCTGCTCCAAAGCAGCAGAGGTCTGAGGCAAGTTCTCTGTCATGTCTATCAATCCTTTATGGACATCTCAGGTAAACCAATGAACTTCAACTGAAACGAGGTACCTGTACTTAGGCAACCGAATCAGACTGCAGGTATCTACTGGTTCGCTAGGCAGAAATTTCCATTTATAATCAATAAAATCAGTGTAGCTGAGAGAGTGATTCAGCTGGCACACCACTACTGTTTATTTACTTCAACATGAGCTGAAACACCTGGCTCCACTGACCACACTGGCTGTATCTTCATTGACTACCAGGAGTTGCAGCTGTAGGTGTCTACATGAAGACCTCTAAATTTAGCAGTCTTGGGGCTCAGTTCAGTTGCTCACACATAGAAGTTCAGTGGTCTTTGATATGTTGCAGGGATCTGAGACAGCTGCATAGGTCCCACAAACAATGTAAGACCTGCAGGAGACCAAGCCAGGCAGAACAACCAAGGACATCTCAAATGTCAAAAGCAGCATGTAAACAAGAAACTCGATCAAATCCTTATTCTCAAACTAAATCGCACTCTCAAAGTCAAAAATTGGCATGTCTATGGATGTAATGTCAAACAACTCAGCTTCCAGTTTGCTTCTCGCCCCTGATCACTCATTTTTCTACACTGGATACATTAGTTTTCATCCAGGTATTCTGCACCCTTTTCACCCAGGTATTCTGCACCCAGCTGTAGTTCTGCTACTAGTTAAATAAGGCACTCTTTCTCCTCAGCAGCATGGACAAGATTGTGTCAGGTTTGCTCCTGTCACCCTACACAGTTCTCCAACAGTTTCCCAAAAGGCCTGGTGCCCTCACTCACCCATTCTCACTCCATGCTCCCAGGCATGCAGCACATGCCACACCGCAAGACCATGGACAGTCCATTCTGGCTAGCTGTGAAACATACTTCGCAGTATTTTGGTCATTTGAACACACATGCACAAAAGCTGTTCCTCAGAGGCACACAGGTCATGTGAAGAGCACTGCAGACACAGTTCTGAAGAACACTATCCTGAACAGTGTTGGTAAGAGCCACTGCACAGCGTGGCCCGGGGGCCACATCTCCCCAGACAGCTGTGGGTCCAGAGAACTGGAGTTGGGTTCTCCCAGGATAGCAATAGTTGATCGGGGTTCTCAGGACTTCAGTTTGGGATGTTCTGTGTAAATTCTTCTAAGGTCTTTGCCTGCATTTTTTCTTTTTCTTTTGTGTTCTTTTTTTTCTGTAACTTCAATGGCCTTCCACTGTTTGACTGTAAATTGGGGATAATATCACTTCTCTAAGGTGCAGAGAACAGTTATACTCAAGATTGCGAGCTATTCCAATCATGCTGCCAGAAAAGCCATGTCAGGAGACCACTCTTCAGTTTTTGTACGTATTAAAGAAGCAGGAGTTTTAAAAAAGACGTTGAGGAGAATTGCAAAATAATGTGCAGACATCTACTGTGAAATACTAACAAATGTGAAGGAAACTGAGGAAGCTAGTGTAGTGTGCCGCGATTCATAAAGTAACAGGACAGCTGGAATAGGACTGTCTTTCATAAGAAAGTGTACTAAAGGCACACAAGAACTTTTTTAAATACTGCTTTGTATTTAAAATCATACAAGTACTTTTGTTCTTCATATCTCTGAATTGACAAGGATCTTAACCATGATAGTATATGTTCTTAAAATCTCTGAGAAAAAAAAAAGGTCATTAAAGAGTAAAATAAAAGGTCAATTAAGTTTTATAAAATAACCAAGTCCTTCAATAATGAATGAGAAGAAAAAAAAAGAAAGAAAATAATGAAAGGAAATACACACTTGCCAAAAACTAGAGAAACCAATAAATTGCTGTCTCTTGCTAATTCCTCCTTAAACACCAACTGCACAGACCCTCCAGACAAAAATTACAATAAACAGGGTCACGCTGACCTTAAGGCAAGCAACAGACTTAATACTGCAACAGACAACCATGAATCATACCTAAGCAAACCTCCCATTCCTTCTCAATTGAATGCATTATTAATCAGACACATTGTTTTACAACTGGTATAACCTATGCCAGAAAAAGCCTTCATTTTCTAAGTGCACAACAGGAACATTTCAGAGTGTCACAACTGTTTCTTCATCGCTCTTAACAGTAACCGAAACTGTTGCTGTTAACAAAACATTTCATTTTTATTCATGCACTGCACAAAAGCAGCCACTACTTCTTCAGTCATGCTGTACCCGTGTAAAAACCTTAAATGAATGTTCAAAGACCATTTTTTGAAAACTTAAAAGCTACAACCTGACTGATACTTCTGTAGCTATTAACTGGTCTAACTGTT
The DNA here is from genome assembly GCA_008711295.1 of Anarhynchus alexandrinus. Lineage (NCBI taxonomy): Eukaryota > Metazoa > Chordata > Aves > Charadriiformes > Charadriidae > Anarhynchus > Anarhynchus alexandrinus. Next base: position 241,682 of record VUYV01000351.1, on the reverse strand, counting down.
CAAATCACTTCCTTAAGAGTGTTCCTTCATGTCTAGCAATTGTCGCACTGGCAAAAAAAAACCTCCGAACCTCCAGGCTGAGTAACATCCATTTGAGTGCTTAGAAAAACAGCTCTTAGGAACTCTCAACTTTCTGCGCTCTCATTGTGAAAGACCTCATATGCCAAGCCATGTGATGCAGGACGCTGTACAGTACATTGGGTCAGGAGACAAGATGCGGCACCATCTTATCCCTGGGGAACAGGCACATTACATTCTGTTGCGAATGTGAACTGAAACTAATTGAACAAATCCTGTACTCTGGGTGTGTGACTTGATACGCTTGCATTAACCCACTACCTATCTCCAACTTCAAACACAGCGATGGTGCTATTCCACTGCAAACTATTGAAGACAGTTATATAATTTCCACTATCATTGCCATGTTTTGTTCCTATTTCCCAATCTGACATTTATATATGTCTCCAACACCTGTATACATGTGGGAAGAAATCATGTCCATGTGTACCAATGGATGGCTTTTTTCATAATGAAACACACACCACTGCTTCTAAGCAAAACAAATACACCACAGCCATACTACACACGCAACTGTTTTACTACAGCACAACTTTCTGTCAGACCCTCTTACTTCAATGACTAGAAATCATTAGGGTTTTAATATATTTAGTTTACCTTGGGTTTAGAGACACTTTTCTTAAGAATTTGTCTGGTCACTTGATTGATGCTAAAGAGCTTAGTGCTGCATATTGGATGCATTAATTGAGAATGCTCACAACAGCATAGTTTTCAATCTCACTTAAATAAAAACTGTGCCTTCTTAGTTTAAATAAGCACCAGACTCTCCAATTTCTCTTTCTTCAGATTGTGGATGATGTATCATAATTCCTGAACACTTCAGCAGCTAATAATATCATCCTTGGAGAACCACAGGGAAGTAAGGATATGCTCTTCCTCCTTTTTACTGATGGGAAATTACGGTCTGAAGTGATATTAGCATAGCTCTCATGAGCATCTGAATCCCTAATTACAACTGAAATTCATGGCAGGTAATGTTAGCTAAATACTTGCAAGAGTCTGAGTTCAAATATTTCAATCAAAGCCATACAGGAACCATGGAAAAGCTCAGATCTGAATGCAGCTCTCCTGGGATACCACTCTGCACTGGTTCATCACCCGTTCTAGCATCTTATTAAATATTTACATATTTAGCTTAAATGCTGGTAGATGTGTGGCGTTTGGAGGGTGTGGAGGAGTTAATCTTTCAATTTCTGTAATTCTACTTGGAAAGCCTAAAAATACAGCCATATAGAAACAACCTTTGAAATAAACTTTCCAATAAAAAGTAGATTTATTCCTTATTTAGGTAAATGGTGCTAGAAATTCCCTGTACCTTCTAAATCATTGGAAGTTACAGATGAGGAAAAATAAAGCATACAGCTTTTCTGTCTCCTGTTGTCTTCCTCTACGGGTTCTTAATTGATCTGCAGTAAGAGTAGAGATCAAAACCCAGTGAGATCAACAGGCTTTGGGTCAAACTCGATATTCTTTTCAACTGCTTTATGAATAAGCTCAAATGTTAACCAGAATTTCTGATAATATTAATTTCTTAAAATATTGTATGTTCCAGTGAAAATTCAGCATCGTATCAAACCTTCTACAAGTACTACAGAAAATTAAGAAAATGTTCTCCTCTATAATGCGTTTAGTTAGCTAAACAGCTAGCATCTTATCCCTCTGGTTTGCCAGGCTCTCATAGTTATCAGTCATATGGCTCTACTAGCAAACAGAACAGATCCTGCAAATTTTTATGCTGAAAATTACTCACATCTACAAATGTTAACAGTGCTGGAACAATATAATGCTGCAACAATACAAAACACAGTGTCAAAAGATCAGCAACTCTCAAATATCCATGCAAGTGTTACCTGCTTTGGTTGTTAGCTGTGCTGGAGGTACAGAGGCTTTCAGTGTGACTCTAAGCAAAGCCAACTTAGATCTCATACGATCTATCAGCTTAAGTATAGGCCACGTAACCACAGCTAAACTACAGTCTTCCAGGTCTATTCCTCTACCAAGGGTTGTATAGACAGCTCCTGCTGGACTGAGTGTCAATACAGAACTATTCTAGTTGTTACTACACTGTGTTAGCCAGCGTTGCAGTCTCCATCTCAATTTCTCATCACCCAGGCATCCCAGCCCTACCTTACCTTCTATAATGAGGAGTTACCAGTGGAATAAAAATGAATAGGCCAATAATCCAAAGATGCTGAAATGCTGCAATCATGAGCTCACAGTAGGTTTTAGGCACCCAAGTAGACAGGCAAGATAACAGCAAACTCCTTTGAATACTACTCCTTTGAAAATTACTCGAAGACTCCATTAAAAATGTAAATATCAAGCAATTAAGAAACAAATCCTTGTTTTCATCCAAGCAAAGGTGGGTAAGCAGCTAAACTTGCTTTCATTTGCATCTGTAAGGCTACGGAACAAGTTCCAACATAAGAAACAGGATATAAATTGGACAATACAAATGCTGACTCCTTCTGCATCCATGATCTGTAGGGCTGCTTATGAACAATCCTAATGCCTTTAGGTAAGGCCTGCAAATGCACAGCAGAATAGCACCCAGCAGAATTAAACTCAAAAGCAAAGATCTTTACATGTGAGTTCAGAAAAGTTGTGAAAATGGCTTTCTCAAAATGCTTCTGCAGAGCAAATTCTAGCAGGTGAAGACCCAGCTGTTGGTGCTAATAATAGTAAAAATGAAGGTTAAGCAGAACTCAGCTCAGCATGCCTCCTCCAGCCCTGCAGAAATATCTTCTTCCCTTTCCCTAGAGAAATGACAAGAGCAGATGACACAGATATGGCCAATTTTACATAACTACTTGCTAAAAACAGAAGAACCAGAAGACAAGTATAAAGGATTCCATATTTATTTTAAATTTCGCATTGTGTGAACCAGTTTTATGGTAGCTACCTTATTACCAAGGAAAGTTCTGTAGTTGACAGTGCAGTTGCTTGTACATAAGGATTTTTCTAACATTTTTAAAAAATTCAAAATAGTTCTAGTATTTGCAAATAGCATAAAATAGTATTAGCTGACTGGGAATCCAGCTGCCTCTGTTTTTTCATTACATAAAAATGAGGGGCAGTTATTTGGAGGGGCTATGGACACTCTTTTGCAAACTTTGGATCCTTTTTCTCAAATTCTGTTCTTGAGAATCAATTCATCATTACTGTAAGTTTTATTATACTTAATTCAAAACAGCAGAGTCATTTAAACAAGTTTAGTCTATCAACTGGCCCAAAGCAAAAAATACAAAGGAATAATTTTTGCATCGTTTTCTCATATATTAACATCATTGTGCATTTCAACTGAGTGCATAAAAGTTATCAGCTGTGAACATAGTATGAACACTGTGAAAATACTTTCATTATGCTATCACCATATAATTTTTAGTAGTTTCCAAGGCCTCAAAACTTAGCTTTTAACAGAATACTGAGTGTCAAATTGCAAAGGTAAAGGTCTGACAAAATCTATTTAAGCTTAACATTCTGCACATCCAACATTTGGTGCTGAAATAGCATAGTAACTATATACGATGTTATTGACTTTTGGAAAAAAAAAAAGTAAAAATTTTTAAAAGCAAGTATTTATTATAAAATGACATGATTAAGTATAATGCTTGCTCTTTTATCCTCAGAATTTATCGAAAAGCAATTCTGGACTCAAGTCTGCTAGAATGATATTAAATTCTTCAATAAAATTAGAACTTAATGTGGCAGATGCATGATTTCTGACACGCTGAAAGCAATGTTAAAATCCTTACCATTTTTCAACTCCTCATACTACAGAAAAGAAGCTGGAGAGGAAGAACACTGTCATTATTACATTTTTGCCCTGTTTGACATTTTGCCTTGCTCTGGTTTGAAATCATTATTGCATGATATACAACACATACACAAAAAGTATTAGTAGGAGGCAATCCAGAGTAATAGATCTATATAAAAAGGAATACAAATTACAAATAGTAGGGTTTTTTTACCATAAAAATCTTGAGACAGAAGAATGGCAATTATATGCTACATAATGACAATCACATTCTCTCTCACTCACTCTCTCTGTCGTACATATGTGTCATATAATCCTAATGATTATGGTGTTCATATTTGTAATTATAGTGATCAAAGAAAACAGTTGTTAAGAATGATCTCTTTGTACCTGAAATTATTTTTTACTCCTATAGTAAAAAATGGCCTAGAACTTCAGTATCTTTGTTGAGAAAAGCAACCTTAGCAGTGTATTACATGCCTTTCTTAGTAACTTCTAATATCTGAATATTTTTTTTTGCTTTCAATAGCAATTAAAAAAGCAAACAGATTTTAAGAATTAAGAGAAAAGAAGACAAGAGCAAAACAGAAAACATGATTATGCCACTAGATAAATCCATAATCTGCTTACACTGGAGTGCTGCACTGTGTGCACTTTGGATCCACTGTGTCAAAAAGGACATAGTAGAACTTGAAAAGGTTCAACGAAAAATAAGAAGGTGTTAAACACTCTGGAGGTGTTTTAAGGCCAGGCTGGATGGGGCTTTGAGCAACCTGGTCTAGTGGGAGGTGTCCCTGCCCATGGCAGGGGGGTTGGAACTGGATGATTTTTAAGGTCCCTTCCAACCTAAACCATTCTATGACTCTAAGAAGGAAGACCGAAAGGATTAGCAGGCTTCAGGACTATCTAGTTGTCTGGGATTCTTCAGAATAGAAAAAAGGTGACATAGAGGCACATGCTAGAAGTCTACAAAATCGCAACTGGCACATCAAGGGTGCATAAGGACAGACAGTTCACTGTATCATCAAGTATAAAAAGTAGGACACTCATTTATATTATTTTTAATGCCATTATTTCAGTTGGTTGATAGTGCCTCATATTTTTTAAAAAAGCTGGGCATTGCTCTCACGTTTGAGTATTGCCCATTGTACATTGTCCCTGAAGCACAGAACAGTCTCTCATGATCAAGATTTAAAAGAACAGAGTTCATGTGACTAGACGAAAGAATGGACTAGGACTTTAAACAGACCACATGAACAGTACAAAATGGTATGTCTGAAACACCACAACTGGACATATTGTACCGATTGACATGTTAGGAACAAGCTTTTACGTAACAGCACAATTCTTGCATTAAAGGGCTGACTCTTCTACGTCTGCCAGCATACATTTATCCTGTAATTTGTGTAAGAGCAAAATTCTTTGCTTAAAGGGGTGGCTCTTTCACATCTGCCAGCATCCATTTTCTCTGTAATTATGCATCCAGTTATTTTACACATACGTATCACTTGTTCAATAGCAGTAAAAATTTCTTATGAAAGACAGTCTTTTTCCTAGACATTTAATAAAGGCTCTTTCAGAAAAATATATCTTAGCTTTATGGCATAATTTGAAAGCATGAGGAAGACGCATTCAGAAACGTTAGCACAAGATCAGCAGGCAAGCAACAAGTTTAGGCTTCTAATTCAAACTTTGAAAATGACAATTTTCTTTGATTCCGAGCAGGTTACTTCACCTGCCCACCACAGCGCACCTTGGTCCCACTACTTTGTCCCATATACTCTGATTTTGGGAGGCTTAAGTTTATCCTAATTTGTTGTAACACATCCTAATACATTAATGTTGTAATCTCAACTTTTGTTTTCTAAACCTGTACATAGTTTCTTGGAAATGCCTTGGATCCCAAAGTACTGTCTATTTTGTAAGCACTATAACATGACTTTCAGGAAACAGCACTGCATTAGAACTTAACTTTTGAGGAATAAAGAAAAACATTATATTAAAGGTACCCAAGCAGTAGCTCTATGACAGAATATGGGATGAACCATATATGAAGAATTCTAAAGAATTTATCCTATGTAGGGAAACTTCTCCATTAATATTGAGGAATAATCATTATAACTGCTGCTTGTCTACAAGCTGTCTAAGACTCAGGAACTTGATCTCTTGCCAAAGAAGAGTATGAATCAAGCCCACAGAGGGGGGCAGGTCACTTACAGCTAGAAATAATACTTTTCTTCATTGTCTCCTGTGCCAAAAGCTGTGAAGAAGAAAAGGGAGGAGTAACTGGTTCACACAATTGCAAACCCTACCTCTACTAGAATTCTGTTATTAAAGTCCTTCCTTTTCTTCTCTGACTGGTAACTTCTTTCAGTGCTTGACATGATGGACTTAGAAACAGTATATTATTATCTTTTCCTTATCATCTTCTCCATTCAATTAACAGTATCTATACTACATGAATAGCATCTTCCCATTAAGGTGCTTATTATTTACCAAACTAGAGCTTTATAAAACTTTTCTTATTGAATAGGTTTTTACTTTATAAACAATTTTGAAGCTTTGCTTCCTTTGAATAAATTCAGCTTATTACTTTCTTAATTTTTTCAGACAACATTGTCCTAGTATGCTATTAAGCCTTTTTTAACCAATAGCTATATGCCATAGCTATATCCCAGTGATGGATAAAAATAAATCAGGTGGGTAGGTACTACCTGTACATACACACATATCAACACATACACAGACACAGACAGAGAGTCTTATGTGTCCTCAGGCTGAGGCTCAGTCATCGATGCATAACATGACGCTTGCTGATACAGTAGTTTTCCTTCATCACTTGACATTCGCTGCTCTACTTTCATGACCTCACAAGAATTTTTCACAAAAGGCAAAGACAAAACTGTTCCTTATGCAGTAATAAAACTTCTAGTTATTCCTATCAACTTTTCTCTATACATCACATTCAACAGTCCTTTGTGGTAAACTCCATATAAATGAGTTTCTTGGCAGACCCAGATAGATGAAGCCCCTGTCACTAGCGCTGCTCAGTAAGGCAGGCACTCCCATTCATGTGAGGCTGCAGTTTCACAGCAACCCCATCCATTTATCATCTACATCCAAACAGGGAACATTGTTCCTTTGCTATGTCTATACTGTTAAATAAAATCAGGCCACAGGTCATTCTGTGGCATGCCCATGCTGCCTTTCCTGGATACATGTACTGCCCCATGGCTTTGTGGACATAATCATTATGTGTGGTTTGAGACAGAATTTTAATCAATGTCACTGCTGTGTAGCAAGTCAACATAGCGATGCTTTCAAAACACGAAACTGAAGGGCTGCAAAAATGTTTTAGTGGGAAAAGCCTGCTGGGACAGTATGTGAAGTCCATGCACATTGGGAACAGTCCCTAGTGCATGCTGTTCTCAGCCCAGGCACTGTCTGGAAGACTATTAATTGCCACAGGCCAAAACTGTACCAGGAACCACTCTAATCAGGAGTTCCAGTGCTCAGGCTCACCACAAGACATTTTATTTAGCACTGCAGACTCTGCCTTCAAGTCCATGTGCATCCTGGTCACAGTTTTCCCTTCTTCATCCTACTTTCTCTGATTTCTTTTCTATTCACTGTCTTTTTAAAACTGTTCTCTCTAAATGCCCTTCCCAAAAATGATATACACTCCACTTCCACTTACTTCTCCTTTCCAAGAACTGAAATATTCAGCAACGAGACAACGAATACTGACACTTACACACCATTAGGCTTTAAAATTATAATTGTTATAAAAGATTAAGAAAGTTGCATTTTAAGACTGTGTTGCAGACCCAGAGGCACTATACTGGTTGTATTGCAGCTGCACATATACCCATGCAACCATCAGAAGAGACATCATTTTCTTAACCTTTAAACTACATAGACTAAGTAAATACATGTGCAAGTTGAGTATCTGCCTTCTCTATATTAGTAAAGCTTCCACTTCAACTCTTGATTTTCTGTGTGTAGATTGTCCAAACTGTGATTTAAGTCTTGTCTTCACCCCATGCCTTTGGTTACGCACACCACCACGGAGGGCGACACGCTGCTCAGACAGCAGCGTTTTATAACAATATGCAGCAGCAAATTTCTTAAGGCTATTCCCATTCTTCTCAAAAACAGGTTCAACTTTTCATGTCTATTCTTATTAGTTTGCAGATTTTAAACTGCTTTTACTTTATCTCTGTTACTCTGTCCCATCATTATGCAGTATCAATGAGAACTGACTGTACAATGCTAGCTCTTCATTTTTTGAGGCAAGTCAGACTTGACAGGAGATTCAGCATACGTTAAAAAGAATAAAAAGCTGTATGATGACAAAATGGTCTGAGAAGCTTCTCTCAGTAAAATATGTTAGGCCCACTTTTATGTTTTTCCTGGCATAGTAAATGAGTTATTTTAATTTCATTTTAACTTAAAATTACTTCAAGCATCTAACCAGCTACGTAATAACAAGGGTCATTTGTAAATATAGCAATTAAAGGTAAGAGGCTCCTTTTCTGCAGGGGAGCTGATACAGTTTGCTGCAAAATTTCATCTGAACTTAGCTTGTAACTTCTCTGAGCATGAAACCTGTATTATCCACCAGCATTTACTTTCACTTCTTTTCAGATTACTCAAATTCCTGTGCACTCTCCCATGGTATGTAACAGGTTTCCCACCTCATTCTTTCTGATATATTTGGGACAGAATTTAAGATCTCAAACATCAATACATCTCTAGTTACCCGCAGTCAAAACTCACTTCTGAAAGACTACTAGATCAAAAACTTGCTGTACACACCATAGGAGACCACTTTTTCAGAAACTATTGTAAAATTCAAGCTTCACTATTTAATCTAATTGCACCATATCATACACACCCATTCTCTCGTGATGAAAATGAGCATATGCATAAAAAAAGTGCTATGGAGAAGCATAGGATGTCAAACAAAAAACCAGAAAGAAATAATAAAAGCAACCTGTTTCTTCATTTTAGATTTGTTGCGTGATAATTCCACTGGCTACTCAGAAAAATAGTGAGTAAGTATGTCCAGTAAAATTTCTTATCTTTCATTACCTTCCAGACCTCGGAGAACTTCTATCCCCTCTTCCTGCGCTTCCCAAAGCTGAAGAACTCTTACCCATCCAGTCTTTCCTACGGAAACTCCTCCATACCTCCAGTCATCCTTGTCTCTATTCCAGGACTCCCCTAGCTCTACTCTACTCAAGACTAGAATTGAACACGTTATTCAAGATATGGGTAGAAGCAGATTAATACAGTGGCAAAATACTGTTTTCCTTTTTTTCCTTTATTCTCCTCTTAATAATTATTGATTTTTTACTTGCCTAACTTCCACTGAGTTTTGACCTAACAACTTCAAAACCTGTCTTGAGGGAGAACAGTTAATTCAGATCACATCACTATGCATGGTATTTAGTTGCCATATATATTACTTTTCATTTTTTTATAACACTAGACACGATCATCTAATTACTAGGTTATTAATTCTACCCTACAATTAGGGATGGAAATCTATGATGTCTGCTTTCCCTTTACAAAAGTTGAAATTACTTTTCCAGCAGCTCTTGCAATTCTAATTAGGCTTCTCTTGACTCAATAATATAGAATGAAGGCCAGTACTTAAAAATGGATTTTTTTAAAATAATTTTGACAGACAAGTGATCTACAGCAGATACACAGAAACATCAGAGAGACAGACCAGCCCATGTGAACTTCAAAAAGGCAATTTCTGTGCTTCTAAGATTGTCAAATTTGCACTTCTGACTTCAAATGTGAACATTTGCGAATGTGTACAAGTAGGTGTCAGCAGGGAGAATCCATTCTCCCTTAGCACAGGTTCTGAATATTTTTTTCAGTAGTTTTTCCAGTTTGTGCAGTGAGCACTTCTCCTTTCTGGGCTGACCCAAACTACACAATAATGCCTCTTATTTTGTTTGGGCACAGGTTAACTTGTCCACACATGGACAAGTTAAGTGGGATTAGAACATGACCTAGCTGAAAAAAAAAAAAATCTATTCCTTCTTTTTTCTAAGTTGATTTTCAGCCAGATCAGTCCCTTAAACTATTTCACCACATAGCCACATGAATGCGTATGCCACCTATGCAGCCATGCAACTGTTGTGGGAGTCAGTGGCCAGCAGTAGCAACTAAGTGAAGATGGCCACAGTCATTAGGATTACTAGATAGCAAATCCATTTTTTAAAATACGTTTTTAAGTGTGGCGACAGGGAAAGAAAATTACATTTTTCTCTTGTTTCCTTGACTTCTGTCTTCTTATCCTTACCTATAAATTATGCATTCGTGACATAACAGAATATGCCTTCTGCTGGCAAACATTAGCTAAGTCTATTATCTAAGCCACCACTGAAACATGATACTTGCAGACATGTATCACTTCTGATAAAAAATTAAATTCATCTATTTAACCATAGGATCAGAATTTAACTACAGAATCAGGATGTCACTTCTGTAAACACTCCCCTTTTGCGTGGCCTTTGTCCTTCTTCACTCATTGGAAATGTTCTCTTGTGTAAAGCTAGGAACAGAGACGTTTGGAAAATCAGGATGCAACTATGACAAGAAAAACAACGCAGGTATAATAAGAAAAAGCACAAAATATTATAAGAGGTGCAATACTTTGTTTTCCATGTTTTTCTAAAAGTAATATTATATTATATATTATAAAATATATTAACTATAGAATACACAAGCTGCAGTGTCAATGTTTAAGATCCATAGTCTGAACGTGAGAAGCATTTACTTTGGACTCTCGGTGTAGCAATGAGAGTCAAGCCTCTCTGGGGTCACTCAGGTATGCTAGCAAATCCGTAGCTCTTCGTATTCCTTACTAGATGAGGATATAGGAAGGTAAGTAATGTTGAGTCATCTAGCAGCCCAAAATATCAGTTTTCAAGTGCAATATCCGTCCAAATAAATAACAATTATCCCAGCACATCTGTTACTTGTTATTAAGTTTAGTTTAGCAACAGTAATAGTTATACATGTTTTTCTAGTTAAAGTTAACTCATACATTTATATCAAAGTTTTCTCTTCAATCCTAACTTACAATAAAATGAAATATGGTGAAGAAATTCATTCTCATTAAAAAGTTTAATTTCAGGCTTTTGAAAACACATGTGCTTACATTTTTAACTATATTTAAATATATCACAAAACTACATACTGACAAATCACAGCTCCAATTTCCTCTTTTTAGGAAAGTGTCATTGATTCAACCACTTTTTTTTATTATTTTTAATACTTACTTTACCATTGCTTAAGTATCTGATATTGAATTCATATAGTTTTCTTATGACAATAATGCAATTATGTATATTGATGTGGCCTAACTTATTAGTAAAGAATTCAAGTATATTAATTAATGATATACTCTTAGCAAAATGTGGGCAGCAGTGAATCCTAAAAGCTGGTTTTATTAAATATTCCTAGAGAGACTGATCCATAACCAGAAATTCTACTTAGCCCTCAATCCTGCAAAGAATGATTTTACATTGTGTCTACGTAGTTCAAGAATGACAGCAGTATTGCATAAGGACCTAGGCACTATCATTTGTTCTGAATCAACAAAAAACCCCAGAGTTAGATTCACAAGAATCACAACCGAAGGCCCATTTCTAGTCTGACTTCCTCTCTGTTGCTTCCTATTTTAGGCTTCATAAGCTCTCACATAGCTAGTGCCTCAGACTATCACCCTGGTTGTTCACCCCTAAAACTTGCAATACCTCTTTGCAAAATTGGGGATTTAAAGAGCTCTAATCACTAAAAAGTAATCTAAAATGACAATGAGCATACAATATGTTTTGCTTTTGCATGCAGGCAACAATAGAAAATACTCAGACTTATTTTCTCATAACATTTTCGGAATAGCTATTTTTTTTTATTGCATTTAGCACAAAGAAACAGCTACCAATGTTATTGCTTCATCAGTGTTCAAACAGAGTGAAGAGGCAATACAGGAGCTGAAATACATCAGGTACAGGCTTTGTATTGATACTGTAACTTTTATTTGTTGATGAGGAACCCAATCCATCTTGAAAATGATGGCATAACTCTTCCAGACATCAGAGTCAATGTTTTAAGCGTGAAATGCATCAAATATCAGCTCCTCATTTTTTTACTTTAAAAGTACCTCAGTGCATACAACCCATGAATAAAAAAAAAACTCTAACTTCTTTGCAAGTGTTAAAGAAAAGTGGGGGGGTTGTTTTGGTTTGTTTTCTCGGAACAGTTGTCCATAATATGTCAAAGCAAGCAGAAATTTTTTAGAAAGTAAGATCTCATAACATATACATTATGAAAAAACATTAAAATTGATTCTTGGATGTGCAATGTATAATTTATAGGCTTGACTAATCTGCATTTTTAGAAACTAACAGATTGTTTTACTGGTTAGTGCAAATGTTATTGATCTTCTTTCTTGCTGAATTAATAGCACTAGCGTAGGACAACTCGCTTTCTCAGCTTTCCCAATGTTTTCCTGAAAAGAGGCCCATTACATGGCAGGGGGCAAAGGACAGGCCTAGATAACACTGTTTAGACATTTCTTTGATGTCCACAGGCATCATCCTCGACAACTGACCACTAGAGACAAAAGAGCACTCTCAGGCTGCTGGAAATCCCAGCCATTCTTCTCACCACCTTTTGATATCCCAAGGCTTCTATACCCTGACCTCTGCACTTTGACACAAAGATCTTATTCGAAGGATGGTCAGCCATGTCAAAAATTCTTTCCAAATTTAGTCAATAAACTAAGGATTTCTTTTGCTTTTCATAATTGCTTTGTGTCCTAATGTACCAGGGGGGACACTAAGAAAAGTTTACAAAAAGAGCAGAAGGAAAAGCGTCAATGAGAAAAAATGTTCAATTTTGTGGTTTTGAAACCATTCTCGAACATCTACTTACTTTCACAAACCACTCTGTCTACAGCTTCCTGATGACACCACGTTGTGCACACGTATCCACAGTATTTCTACCTCATCAGTGTCATACAGAATTCCAGTTTTAACATGCAGATGCATGAGCTTGCTAATGTAATTTCAGTCAATAAACGGACACATTTTAAAGTATGTGCATGCTGTAATTTAAGGACTGATACCAATTTCTATACAATTGTTCATATTTTTAAAAGAAATGTAATTTTAACAGTTTTCAAAATCTTTTCCTCCCTACAAACGGTGTGATTGGTAATTGGATCATTTTCCCATGGTCTTCCAGAATATTTAGAGAAAACATTTTCCATGAAACTATCAGAGATGACTGTGGGTACTTTTAATCAAACATTTTCATTTTCCCCCTTTTTGAGGAGTTAAAATTGAACAAAATGGCCAAATAGAAATAATATATGTGTAGCCAAGACACTGGGAGTCCCCTAATATCATCAACAAGACAATACATTCCCTGAAATGTTGTTTAAACAACATTTTCTGCACACGCTCAACCAGGAAAACACCTAGAGAAACAACCTTCTACCATTCATTATTATGGGAAGCCCTGCTAAAAACCCACTTTAGATACATAAATGAAATCACAAATGTAAGTAATAACTCTAACAAGACAAACTTACTGATGATCAATAAGTATGTACAAATTTGGAGTTCAGACAAAGTAGTGTCTATATTCGGTCTCTTGTGCTTTGACAACCACTTTTCTAACAGACCGCTAAAATATTGTCCTGCTGTGCAGTTCTACTGCTGGGAATGAGGACAAAGTCTGACCCAAAATTTGACGGATTTCACAGTATATACTATTCTAAATTAACTTGAATTTAAAAGTCTATGCCCAAGTGGTAAACTGTTTTGCATTGATTTTTTTTTTTCAAACTGGCATTGATACAATTTTTTCCTACGCTGACAACATTCCTGCTAATTTATAAGTCAATGACATATCATGGATAATGCAACAGATAAAGAAAGCATACATGCCAACAATTTAAAAATAAAACTATTCATAATTTATAATGCAAATATTGGGATTTATAATGCTTGTTTTAAAGCCAGTTCAAAATCAGCTAATATTACCTACTCAGCTCAGCCAATGTTTACTTAATTTAATGAAGATGTCTATTGGAAAAGAGCGAAACTGAATTCACAAAAGAAATTATTAGAATGACCAAGAAACTTTCCATCTTTAGAAACTCTCTTCTCCTCTGTATTAATTTACTACCATAAAAAATAAAGTAAATACCAGCAAATACTAGAAAAGAGGGAAAAAAGAGGGGGTTATTAAGTTTTAGAATTCAAAAAGTTCTTAGACAAAATGCTGATGATAGCCATACAAGGGCTGTTAGTATTGATCCTATTGGTTTCAGTGGGATTTGAACTAAACCAGACCCTGAGCGCTTTTGCTCAGTGATTAGTCTTGTTATTTTAAAAATAAATTACATTTCTTCAGACAGAACAGAGGAGACGACTCTGAATCAGTACAGAGCCCTTAGAGCAACTCCAGCATGAAAATAAAACAGATAAAGTTAAACCCAGGTAAAAAAAGCTCTACTGAACCACAAGTCTGTAAATATTTTCATTTAACTGAATCCTGACCATCGATAACATAAACTACGCACAAACGGGCAATATATATACAAACCTAAGGTACTATCTATATAGAAACATGAAAAGATTAAAAAATCAGTGGCGTAAATTCAATGCTCTTAGGGCCATCAACAAATCTTCCAGTCCTGGCAGTGTCCACTGAAAAGATGACAATCACTTTTATAGAGGCTCATTACTGCTCCAATGTTGGGAATTATTGCCTTGCCAATTTTACCTACATAGTTGCTCTTGTGAGCAATCCCTGACCCTCTTTACTAAAAAAAAAAGTTAAAACTGTTAAAGATCTTCACCACCCTCATTCATTTCAAGCAAAACAGATGGGGAATCACACACGGGAGCAGCTCAGCGGGCAGAGACACCTGTGATAACCTCTGACAGAAGAGCAATAATGAGGTACTAGGGGCAGTAACCTTCTTCGCCAGCACAGTTGCAGTCGGAAGAGGATGTGTGAACAAAGCCTTAATAAAACACACTAGATATTCATGTGTGTGCTTTTATACATGACCTGGAGCGTAGGCAAATTCCATGGCTGCAGTTACACTTAATTCTCATGTAGGTAGAAGATAGAAGATTCAACAGATTTTGCAGTCCTACTATTTGTCAGACTACTCTTACTCCATTGCATCAACTTCATTAAGAGTTGCCAGACTTTCATCACATAACCTAACAAACACAATTGTGTAAGCGATTTCTAATTGGATATATCAAAAGATGAACCTTAAAAAGAAAAATGTTTTTCATCCTCGATCCACAGAAACACACAGTGAAAAAAACAAACCTCGGGGAAGCCTGCCCTGTAGATTAAGACCTCATTTGCAAAGTTTAAAGTTTGAACTCCAACACTTAATAAGATTTAGCTTGAATTCAAGGTAGCCTTTTTCCTTTAGAAAGCGAACACGTTGCCAAAGAAACCAAATTACATGCAAAAGTAATGCCACCTAGCAGTGAAAAGACTGTGAAGCAGTACAGCTAATCTGAAACAGCACCATCCATAAAGTTTTGCTTTCCTGCTGCCATCCTACACAACATAACTTCACATCCAGATTGGCCTGTCAGCGTGACCTTACACCTCTATTGCTAAAAGTATCTGGCCCAGGAAAAGATGCCTGGCCTTTATGTCAAGGGATGGAGAATTACTTGCATCCACGCTGCAGGATGATGTTCACATCATTTGATCCTGAGCCAAAGTATCTTTGGGCCTCTGTGGGGCCTCACATAACCATTTGTGTGTGCTCTTCCCCCCAGTTAGTTTAGTTCTATTATTATGCAAGCTGTAGTGCAGCTTTTATCAGAGCACCATTTTTTGGCATGGAACTAAAAGCATGTGGTAGACAAATTGGGATGTTGCATCACATTATACACAGGGTACAAGACCTACTTAAATAGTATTAGAAAATTTAGTGGTATTAAGAAAGTCATAAGTAATTGTGTCATCCATATAGCCTAGTGGGAGCAGCCTTTGAAGTAAATTAGCTTCAGAACCACACTTAAGTTTTGCCTTGGAGGGAAATCACTGAATTACTGTAAAAGAGAAAGCAAGAGTTCACCACACAGTGAAATCATCAGCGGGCTGGAATCTGGGAATGAACTGAGTAGCCAAGTCACCTGCCCCACTTGCTGCACTGTTTTTCATACCAACTGATACTCCTATTTGCATTCCTCAGTTGCCTTTGGCTTCCCCTTATGCACATAAAATGCCGGCTGCATAACAGAAAGAGAAGAACTAAAATAAACATCAGAACGTATTGGGAAACTTCACAGCATAAAAAAAATAAAAGACATACACAAAAAAAGACATATACTAACACCTACAGAAGAGGAAACACAGTCACTGCATGAGATGTTACAGATGTTAATATTTTAATTCATGTGAAATTGAAAAAGGTAAACTGACCTTTTGAGATTGTACAGATCCTTTAAGGTGCAGTAATAATAAATGCTAAAAATGCATAAGAATAACCAAGCATTTGAATTTTCAGGGACTATAAAGTCATTATCTAGCTTTTTATAAGCACATCTTTTTTACAAAATATTGCAGTGTTAAATTCTGTAAAAGACTTGCATTATAGCTGTAGAATACTATCATTTGCCATGCGCTTTAACTAATCAGCCAAACCGTAGATAAAAAAATGTATCTAATTTAATATATAGAGTACATGGGATCATTGCCTTCCACACATGGGAAGGCAGTCCATTAGGCAGATATGGCATCCATGTGCATAGTGATGTTATGGCTTGATTACTCAGATGGATGGGAGCACAAAATTGATCAAATGAAGCAACATTCTAGATCATACAAAACATACATGAATTAAGCCATAAAAAACCATGGCAGGAGCATAACAGAAAAAAGAATGATCAGCGGTGGAGCCAAAGATAGGTCCATTAAAGACTAGCAGGTCCATTAACCAAAGAGCCTCATTAACATAGCTATCTGAACTGGTATGAATAAGACCAGTTTTTGCATCAGCAAACCTGCTGCCTGTTTAATAATCCCAAGGAAAAGAGAGCTGACTGTACTTCCCTTCTATTCTGCCACCAGTGCTAAGTGCATCTTCCCAGAAAACAGCAACACTGCCTGTTTTCCTAGTTGTTCCTCCTATTATTTTCCTGAATAGGAGCCCTTTTTCATTTTGTATTAAACCTCTGTACATGATCCTTCAATTGGAAGATGTAGGATTGTCAGTGTAAAGATTGCTTGTAGACGAGTACATGAAATTAACAGCTTGCCTTTCAAAAATCCCCACTTTCACTCTCCCAGCCCACCAACAATTGTACCAAAAACATACTTACATATTATAGTATATGGAGCTTTTAAAAAAAAAGAAAATACGATTATGATTAGGTTTCATGGGAGAGGAAGGAAATTACAGAACAATCAAAGAAATGTAGAGCATGCAGTTGGAAAGACAGTTTGTAGGATAAGAGACTGTGGTGAAGTCTTGATGCAAAGTAACCCAAGGTCTCTTACTTTTTCATTGAAGTCCCACAGACAAAAGTTTTTAGTCACAGGTAACTACGACAGAGCAGCAGATTAAGCATGCAGCTAAGCCATGGTAGCTTACACATATATCCATAACACACGTTGCTTGTTTAGGCTGTAAACTCTTGTTTATGCATGTACAATTTGTAAAAGAAATAGTCTATGGTTTAAGTTGGGGCCATGTGAGCTTTAGCGGCAATATTGGTATTAATGCTCATCAGTGGGCTAGCGTAGGCAAATGGAAGATACTCTAAAAACTGAAGTTCTTATAATTTCACTTATTTCCTGGTTTTGTTAATTTTATTGCTGGTTTAGGCATAGAGAAAAAGGGCTGCTTGCTTTTTCTAAGTTACAATACTACGAAATTTACAGCTGACTGTTCAAAGGTGGTCAAGATACAGTAATATTATATGACAACTTCTATGTCATATAGAAAAAAAATCTCACTGTCATTTTGAGGACAAACTTCTCAAAAGCGAGAAGATAAGATGAGGGCTCAAAGAGTTATAGCAAATAGGGTTACATCACACTGGCAGCCTGTCACCAGTGAGGTTCCCCGGGGCTCAATTTTAGGGCCAGTGCTCTTTAATGTTTTTATAAATGATCTGGATGCAGGAATTGAATGTACATTAAGCAAGTTTGCTGATGATACTAAACTAGGAGGGGCTGTGGACTCCCTCGAGGGTTACAGAGATCGCCCTACTGGCATCATGGAGAGATCTGGATAGGCTAGAGAGCTGGGCAATCACCAACCTTAAGAAATTTAACAAGAGCAAGTGCAGGATTCTCCACCTGGGACGGGGTAATCCTGGTTATACATACAAACTGGGGAATGAGAGGCTGAAAAGCAGCCCCGAAGAAAGAGATCTGGGGATTTGGGTTGATGGCAAGTTGAATATGAGTCAACAGTGTGCCCTGGCAGCCAAAAGGGCCAACCATGTCCTGAGGTGCATCAAGCACTGCATAGCTAGCCAGTTGAGGGAGGCGATTGTCCCACTCTACACTTGCACTGGTGCGGCCCCACCTCGAGTTCTGTGGGTAGTTTTGGGTGCCTCAATACAGTAAGGACATCAAATTATTAGTGTGTGTCCGGGGGGGGGGGGGGGGGGNNNGGGTGATCAAGATGGTGAAATATTTTGAGGGCAAGACTTATTATTCAAAATCACTCAAAAATATTTTCACTACTGTTATTACAAGTAATGTCCTGAGTTGTTACACCAGTCATATCTAAGGTTTTATCCACCGCTCTGTGTGTATGGTTCGACCACTTTGCATATAGGGTATTACTTTGCTACTTTAATCTCTAATTCATACAGCAACTGGGAGAGTACAGAGATTTTGAAAACATGTGAAAATGTGGTTCCAGATCAGAAGACAGCACACTTTCTTCTTTTAATACACTAAACTTCTAGATAGAAGCAAAACTGGTGCTTTTACACCTGTCTATATACCCATTCAAGTCCTCTTGCAGTTGATACATATATCCTGTAGATGAGGACCTGTATGATGAAATCATAATAGAACTGCAGTCATAATCATTAGAAACTAGCTTATAATTTCAAACCACTGTATAATGACACTAGAACTTCACAGGACAGGATCAGACCATTATTTTTATTTTAAAGAAATGTTTATCCTTGGAATAAGGATAAGAAACATTGCGGAAATAAACACTTCACATCCCCAAAAGACAAAATCTATGTATTTTCTCCTTCTCATAAAAATACAAGACCTAGCCCCACACTTCCCTACTAAGGACCTCTAAAAACTAACTCAGCTAGGTTAAAAACAAGGATATATTTTGCACGTAACCATTTAAAACAACACAAAAATTGTTAAAAGAGTCAATAAGCTAAGTATCAGGATGAATTCTCATACCTATAAATACATCTTTGATGGCAATTCCTTGTCAGTACTGCCTATTTTTATGACTGCGATGTTAATATACTTTCTAGAAAAAAAAATTTCATTTCTATCTACTGCATAATTACATAAAATGTGCCTACAACATCATCACAGATTGTTTCTAGTATATAAAGTACTGCTAAGTTGTTTAGCTAAAAAAATGATATTTTCTTCATATAACACTCAAAGAGTACTGACATCTTACAGCATTTTTTTTCTAAGATAGACAATGTCTAAATGGCAATTTTCTTTTACTGTTTCTTCAGAAATACACCACTGGCTATATTACTTCTTAGACTTCCTTTATTCCTCACATAAACATTCAAGTATGAAAGGCAACACATGGATAATAGCAAATGAAGGCAAACTGAAAATCAAACTAATGTTCTTTGGAATCCTTAGGTGTAATTATAAAGAAGCAGCTACAAATGTCTACAAAATGAGTGTGACACATCTAAATTTCCTTAGCAAATAACAGTATCTCCTGCCACAGCCTGTGTAACAGAAGTTTTTAAAAGTTAGGCAGATTTGCAGGCTGACTGAATCATTAACCACAGTCTGAGTGGAAAAAAGCAAAGAATATTCAGCTGTAGCTAAAGATGCAAAGCTTTCCCTGTGCATGTGTGTAATACAAGAACGCAGGCATATTTTTGTGTACGTAAGGTTGTTTGTATGTAGATGTTGGTTGTTGTTAATTACACTACCCTTTTATGCCCCTTCATGTAGCTTTTATTCGCATGAAATAAACCCCTGGCTGAGCCTGATCTCAGCTGAGAGTAAGTAAACGCTTTATTTTGTATAAGGGTGAAACAAGGAGTGACAGATCACTTATCATTCGCTGTGCAGACTTTGTATTCATTAGAAGAGCCACAATCAATAAGAACCAAAGGCAATTTTTCCCTAAAGATAATTATGTCCAGCATCACTAGAGTGTTTAGGAGTCTGACTGCCTTCATTTATTTACAAGAATCACCTTTGAAAGTTTACAATTTCCTAATCCAAAATTGGCCTTACATAAGGCATGCTGTAAAATGCTCCTGTTTTTTTTGTTATACAAAACAATACTGTTTTTCTCATGGTTACTTTTACATTGTTTAAGTTGCCTAAGTTTCAAATGCAGAAAAACTGCAAATGTCAAACTGACTGCCACTTTTCACAACTTATAGAGCAATCTCTTCTGGGTTTTTGTGGGGCAGGCGTTGGTTTTTTAAAAAAGAATCTATGGAAGCCATTAGTTTCTTATATAGAATATGTTCTTTTAGTTTAAAGAGAAAAATAGAACGCAAACCATTGGTTTTAACTTGCTATTTCACATTATAAAACTATTTCCTTAACTTTGTGCATATTATGCATAGTATTATTGAGGTTATAAAATCTCATCTAGGAGATTCTGAACTGTCATATCCAAAACCAGACTCCCTTAACAAAGTCTTTAAATATAGACACAAAGAGACAACAGATCTGAGACTTAAGTTAGAAGAAAATTTCTGCAAATCTATATATTCACAATACCAAGGAATATAGACATTTTTAACACAAAACAAATAAAGCATTGCTTCAAAAACATTGTGCCTAACAGATATTCACAAGGCAAAGACGATCATGGAATAAGTGAAATTCCATCCCTAAATCATTCTGTTCTGTGCCTGTGCTTATAAGATCTTCTGTCAGGAGCTAATCTCACGTGACAGGCCTGAGCCAAAGCCATTTGAAGTCAATGGAATGTCTCTTCCTGACTTCAGGGAGCTTTGCATCCAGCCCATATAAACTTCCAAGAACAATACAGTTCATAGAAGGTTGTTTTAAGAGAACAATAGCTAACTATTGTCTAACTAGAAAAGAATGTTAGCTTCAAATGAAATTTACCTGCAGTAGCAGATTTGTGTTATGTTTGTTTTGTTATTGGTTTTTATGCACATAACACAGTTAAACCTTTCCAAAATGAGAACACTCCATTTCTTTAGCAGAAGCCCCAGAAAATCAAAATTGTAGTCAAATACCAAAAAAAAAAAAAAATTAAAAAAGCAGTTTTGTATGTAGTAAATTTAGTTTTTCTAAAGAAACAAAAGATCACTTTTAAGGCCTCAATTAATTTGAGTTTTTTTAAACCGCTGCACGTTAAGGACAAGACAGACTAAGAAGTTTCAAAAATGTAACAGGCATTCCTGCAGTTAACAAACCAAAAGATAGATTAAAACAATAGAACAAGTTGTGTAAGCAAGGGGGTAGGCTGACAGGAAAAGAAGTTATTTTGTTTGGGGTTTTTTTAATAAAACCCCCGATTCTCTACTAACTGAAGTCAGTTTCAAAGCTAGAGCTGACAACTACCACACCAGATAAGGTAACCAAAGTCAGACTGGTATTTATAGTTTGAAAATAATAACAGAACTATAAGCCCTGAAATAGCCATTAACATAATTTTAAAAACTGGTGAAAGAAAAGTCCCATTGCTGTGATTTGGCTCTTCTCTCTTTTATAAGAAAAATGGGGCAATGATGAAGTAGACCTGTACAGAACCTGATGCTGATCCCATGTACCAGTAAATTTACAATGATGAAAAAGAAAATCAAAATCAGGTCCACCATCTCCAAGTTCCCCACAGCAGCAGAGAATGGTGGTTGTAACTTCTTCACTCACACCTCAAACCAACTGACTACAGCTACAGCTACAGTGTGGAGATGAAAACACAGAAACTTCCAATTAAGCACAAATATTCCAGAATATCCACCTTTGGACACTGATTCTATGTTTCAGAGTGAAAAAAAGACATTAAATCCTAAAGACTTTTATTCATAAGTCATACAAGCCATTGTTAATTTTCTTTGTAGTTGGTTCAACATTTTTAACAACAAACACTGACACAACTGACATTATTAGTTTATAATTTTCAGAAGGGTCTATGAGGTGTTAGATCAAAAGCAAGGTAGCTCATACCTCAAAAAGTAAAGTAAATGAGACAAAGCACATGGAAAAAGCAAGCGTTAATTTCTCCAATGTATAGATGCTATACTTTCTGTCTCCATCTGAGCTTCCAGTATCCACAACTAAAAATAAACTATTCACTTTATAAATACACCTAACTTGCTGATTTTTTAGGCTGAGTAGATGAATCAAACATAATTATAAATTTCATTTCAGGCCAGTACAAAATTATGTTGTCTTTTTTTCTAAATGAAATTAAACAGTATTTCTCAGGTCAAACAGCACACTCTGTTTTGGTATCACAAATATTTTCTTACAATAATTGTCAAACAGCCCATTTTGTTTGAATAAAAAAAAAAACAAAACCAAACCATTTCATTTGGATGTTTTGCCTTTTTTTCTCCTTCTTGCTATTAAATACATTTCTGAACTGAAACATTGTCCTGAAATGAAAAATCAAACTTTCATGTAAAAAAGTCGAAACAACATGCAGACTTCAGCTTTTCATTTATATTTCTTCTTCTGACATGCACAAATTAGTGAATTGTTTGGTCACTCCAGAACTACATTTTTGGTAAATAAACCATTCATACATTTTGTTAAGCCTTATTCAGCCATGTATTTCAGGTATCAGAGCATTTGCGTTCATAGTTCTACCCTATTCTCTCCTCTTTCTACACAGGCAGTTGGGACACAAAGTGCCCACTGCTGAATATTGCTAGCTGGTATCCTGACCCCCTCGGACCTGATCTGCTCCCCTCTTACTCCCTCCTTGTTGCTTGCTGCTGCTGCTGCTGCTGCTAACACTTCCTCAGCCTTCAGGGGACTTGGGTTTCCAGTTACCCCCGGCCGTCTCTGAGCATTCCCAGGTGCTGATAATCTTTTCTCTGTATTGTTGCTGCTGCTTCTCCTTATTTTGGCAGACGCTACAGCTTTGCAAGTTGCAAGGATCTTACCTCTGAGACCCTCTTTGTTGCTCTGTCTGTGACCACGCTGGAAGCAGGCAGTGATGGATATTAGGGAAGCATGAACCTCCCCTCGCTGTTTAGCAGCGTGGTCTGCAAAGAAAGATAGAGATGCTGCTCTCTCCTCCTCCCCCCTCGCTGTCCCAGCTTCCTCCTCCCTCCTCCTTGCGCCCTCCTTCCCATCCACAAACTCTAGTTCTCTCTCTGCTTCAACACAATACGCTACCTCTCAGCACCAGCTACCTAAGGTCAAGAATACAAACCCCTCACCCTTCCCCCCTGCCTTTTCCTCGCCAGACTCATGCATCCTCACCCCTGCTTCCCACTGAATATGGTATCTTCCCAACTAGACATGCCTTATTTGGCTCTAGGGTCTAAAGCGCAGACAATTTCAGCAGCCCTAGGAGGAAAAGAGTTATAAAACAGAAGATGCACAGGGAAGACCAGGGATATGAAGGGAAAGTGGAAGTCTTCTTGAGAAATTGGAAACTTTGGGGGTTTATCTGTGTGTGAAAGAAATCTAGTCATGGTAGCCAAAGCCTGCCACTTGGAGATTAGTTTAAAAGATCTATACAGATTAAAGAAAAGTGCCCTGGATAGCTAGTTATATCCCAAATCCGGCTTACCTATTGTTTATGCTCTTTGTTTCTCGATCCTTATTCTAAATAGCTTTTTTTAAAGAAGCTTCCAAACTTCTCCCCTGCAAAACCAGACTTAAATACCAGTATAATCTGATGGTGCAATTGTGAATGAAAGTGAAAAAATAACTAGTGGTATTTTTTTAAGATTATGAGCTATGAAATAATCACCTTTAAGATCATGGAAATCACAGGCACAAATCCTCTGACTTTTCAGCTTGAATGATAAATGTATTCAAGTGGTCTTTTTACCATTTCAGCAGTTATGATGACTAGAAGCACCGTCAGGCAACCAGTATGCGGCTTCCAAAAATTGCATATAATTACAGCTAAGCAGTGTGTTCTTCTTAAGGACCTAATTTTAGACACACGATAAACCAGTCCTTCTAAAGTGTTTATGTTTGTTAGGGAGACTATGAAGAGAGGTAGGTGATGCTGAAGACTTCTAAAAGATCTTGTCTGCTTAAGGTTAAACCCTTTAGTTAAGTGGACAGGATCTCCCTCTGGAGGCCTTGAGAGGCACCTGACTCTCTCTGGGGATGTATGAAAATGTATTAGGCACTTACTTCATGACGTCTGTTTTACTGACTGCCTAAAATCAAGCAGCAAGTTAGCTACTGCAAAGCCAAGGCCAGACACAATGAAGGTGTAGTAATTACAAGTTATCTTAAAACTTTACATATCCTAGCCCATGTTTCTTCACTGTTGGAGGCCTCAAAGGGCAACTAGGAGGCACGACACATCTAAGGTCAGCAGAAGGTGGTCCACGGGGCAGAGAAACAACTGCTCGCATTCCCTGGATCATCTGACAAATATAAGAAAAATACCTTCTAAGGAGGCTCTTTGAGCACAACAGCAACACCCGCCATAGCAAAACAATCTATTGACCAATCTTTGCAAAACTCTTGATCAATTTGAAAAGAATCAGAACAGTCATTATCTTCATTCAGTGCTAGGACAAGCTTTGTAACTATTGCAAACAACACAGGCTTGATCCAGCTTGAGAATGATAACCTAAATGACTGAAATGAAATTAAGGAACTGTCTACTTACTCTGTCATAATAACCTCAATCATTTTGCCCAGAAATGGAAGACTTAAAAAAAATTATAAACCAGACTTGCCAAATCTCATACGTTCAGCTTGAGATTCAATCGAGCAGCTTCTTCCACCTTCTCCTGTGCAGCAAGACCTGTATCACAGCACGGTGTTCTACCCCCTCTCCCTCTTGAAGGCATAGCAAGTGCAGCTCTTGACAAATTGTTTAAATTTAACCAAATTCATCTGATACTTACATTCAATAGTCAGAAATAAGCTACAGTGTTGTGCTGCAGCAAAAGGGCGTGCTGCCTATTTTCATGCTCAACAGGCTGGCACCTCAGCGCATCTCACCTAATTAAAAGAACCAAATTAATCTCACATCTCAAAAACAGTACAGAGCTTTTCCAAAAAATACAGCAAAGTAAAGATCTGAATGTCTGGATAAGTTTTGGTAATTAGCCAGAGTGCCAGCATCAAGACTTTCCTTCCTGAGTTGTGGACTGCAACATGCTTTTTAAGAACTAGTGCCATCGTGCACGATGTACGGAAATATTTCCTACTAACCGTCAATATACACACTACTTTCCCCAAAAGGACAAGAGTACCACTCCCAAGTTGTAGCAGAAAGTTTCTCAGAACTTCATGTGTGCAACAAAGTTTTCAGACCAGAAACAATCCTTACAATCATTACAATCATTACAGGAACAATCTCCGGATAAGTATGAGTAATCACCTCAAACTGATGCTGCTCATGTTGCACTTGATAAAAGGACTAAGTCAGAGCTCATAATATGGATGAGTTTTTATTTTAACCACAGATAAACTTCAAAAATAAAAAAGGTAAAAAAAAAGAAAGGAGAGCGAATCAGATGTCTCATCTGCTTTGGTGCTAAAAGATCTCTACAAAATCAGCTAGATGCCAGAGATGTCACATGTCAGCCCAACTTCTGACGGTCAGAACTCTTCCTGATGGTCAGCAAAGGAAGCTTTAGAATGGACAGGCCATTTGGAAGTAACATACCACCAGGACCAGTGGTTTTTCTACCCAAATACGAAGCTGCTGAACTACTAGCTACAGGTTAAGACATATAACCTATAGCTTAAACCAACTTCAGTACCAGAAGAGTGGTTAATATGAGTGGGACACCAATGGACTGTCTTTCAGCATATTCTCCAGTCAGCTGGAGAAGGAGGTGAACACCACTGTGACAAAGCTTGATACGTTGTACAGTGCAGAACACTGAAACGACAGAAAATTATTCAGGATACCCAAACATAAACTGAGAAACGTTGCAGGCATATCTCATAGTAGTGGATGATTGAAAAGGCATGGTAAATTAAGTACTAATAAATGAAAAACAATGGATGTATAATAAAAGATCTGCCTTGTAGCTCCAGCAAGCCACAGCGGCACTCAGGGCAGGAAGAAGTCAGAGGCAAGATGCCAACAGTACGGACACTCTATAGAGATTTGGACATCAGTGGAAGAGCAAAAGCAGCTGGCCAGAAGCATTACCTACCCAGAGAGCAACTGAAGAAAGAACGGTATGAGGCTACCCAGGCAGAAGGCAGCAGCCACCAGCACCAGTCAGGGCACTAAAGCTGGGTCCAGCTCTGCTCAGTTTCTCCAGCGCACACCAGGGGCAATGGACATGCTAGGGGCATGAAGTATAATCCTTTGCCCTCACAGTAGATAACTCTCTTTCTTTCAACCAATGTTTTCGCCAGTGCTTCAGCCAACAGCAGCAGCCACAGAACCAGACAATTCCAAAGATACTTCCTCCTTGCTATCTGCTCTTTCATCTCTGCTCTTGCTGCAGCTGCTAACTGTATATGCAAAATGATGGATTCTTACCCACTTAGTAAAGAGGTCTTTGAGCACTGTTGACAGTTTTCTGAAAACATCAGCTTAAAGCTCACTAGTTGTCAAAAAGGCACATACAGTGTTAGGAAAAGAATAGAGAATAAAGAAGAAACTATCTGTTTGACAATGCATTAAGTGTACACTTGTAGATTTCTTGCATACTGCTTGCGTATTGGGTCATGGGAATATAGGATAATTCAGGTTCAAAGGAACCACAGGAGGTGTCTAGCCCAATCTTCCACCCAAAGAAGGGTCAGCTATGAGATGACGCCAGGTTGCTCAGGGCTTTATCCAGTTGTGTCTTGGAAACCTCCAAGGATGGAGACTACACACAACCTCTGTGGGCACCCCATTCCACTGCTTTACTATCCTCATGTTGGGGGAAAAAATGTCCTTTTTTCCCTTTCTTTTTTTTTTTTCCTTTCAAATTACAGTTTTGTCACACCATTTGAAAAGGCTATGGCAGAACAGCAAAACAACATATAAGAGTGATTACAGATTTCAAGTAACTTCCATACAAAACAAATTACATAGGCTAGGAGTCTTCAAATCGGAAAATAGGTAACTGAGCTGATAAAGGGCTACAAAGTTGAGAAGAATATGGAAAAACTGAACTGAAAAGAAGTTTTTCCAATTTCTTATAGCACAAGAATTACAGAGCACCCAATGACATGATTAGGGACAATGTTTCAAAAAAAATTAATTTGTTTTTTCAAGCAACTTACAATTAAATTGTAGAATTCACTGCTGCATAATGTAACACCAGTGAAAACTATCAAAGGGTTAAAAAATTAATTCAGTGAATACACGGAGTTTGGTTCATCAGTGGGCAGCTCAGATGCAGGACATCTGCAGGACAGGAATTCTCCAAACTCTTTATTACAAATGGCTACTCCAGAGAGGGCACTACTTTAAACTTCTGTTTCTTAAACTCTTCCTGAAACTGGATGTTCTTATTGTCTATTGTCACAGACAGAATATAAACAACATACTTTGGTACCACATATTCTTAGGAAAAAAGTTTTCTGTGTACTCTCCTGTGTCCTTTTAATAAAACAAATTTCTAGCAATTTTCTTAGTAAAGGGACATGAAAAATCTTCATATACATAAAATACCAACGCGGTAATTCAGTAGAGGCAACCAAGTTTCATAAAGATGCTAAATGTTTTAAAACAGTGCATCACATAACATTTAAAGATACAATCACGTCGTGAATTTCTGTTTATTATACCTTGATGTAGCCACAACATAAAGTCTTCAAATATCTGTGCATTTTCATCAGCCATGTTTAGCATAAGTCTTCTACCTCAGACACTTCTAACAATCTCCACTTCTTCTTCATAGACTGTTTGTAAATCATATACCCCTGCAAAGATGTAATAAATGGCATTGGTGTGGTGTTAGATCAAAAGTATGCACGTTCTCAACTTGGTATTTCCCTCAAGGCTGACTGTTCCTCTCAACTTCCAATGACAGATCACCAAAGCAGGTTCTGGGCTTCATTAGAAGAGCTACACTATGAACACCAGAAGCAAAAGACAGTGATTGCCTGTCCAACTTAAACAGCAGAATCATATTTTTGGCAGAAGCCCGGGTTTCTGAGCAGAGCCTACAGATCTGTGGAACAGCCCAAGGGTTGTCATGGCAGCCATGAAATTCTGAGCTAGTCCAGAAGACTCATTCTTTGTATGAACAGCGCAAGTATCTGCTTTACACCAACCAGGAGCTGGATCATTCCAGCTCAGGCATCAATTTTAGCACAGGATTTCAATTCAGCTACAATCACTAAGCTGCAGTGCTCTCCTGTTTTATGCAAAATACACATAAGCTTTTCCTAAAAGTTTACAGATACTCACTGTGACTAAAATGTTCAAACAAAAGGCAAGTCTGCCTTTAAGAATTCACTTTCTGATATGAGTCAATATTTACTTTGCATTATTGATCATAAGTAATCATTTTTATTTTTTTAATGTGTAACTGACTGAGCCTCCAGTCTTCTTAAGCCTCTTAATAAACTAGCAAGAAAATTCTGTTATTCATGTTACAAACATTACCTGAGGTAATATAAATTATACAAGCAATAACATTTGAAAGAAAAATACTAAATATCCAATATATCATTGACATATAAAGAAAAAGTATCTTGGGGATGAGTTTCTGTGAATAGTGAGATATTTAGGTAGCTACAAGAATGAGGAAATAGTAAAAATACACATAATTTAAGTATCTGTTGGAAATGAAAATGGTGTATTCTGCAGTTAGCACTGGACATATTCACAAACTATAAATGACACTAAGCAAAAGATTCCTAGAAACCAATGAAGTTTACCACCACTTAATCACCACTTTCCTAATTATAACAAAACTCAGTTGATGTTGAAATGCTGGGAACTGAGCCATCTATGACACCCTTACAGAAACCATGNGCACTTGATCTTCTTCTACAGTGGGCGGTCTCTCTGACATTCCAGTCATTATCAGAGGAAAGAAATCCTGTCCCATTTTCATGTCTAGATGTCGCATGAAACTTTAAACTTGTCTCTTCAAAATCACTCCTTTTAATCATATGAATCCCAGATACTCAATATACAGTCTACAGAGTGATCCACCCTACCAGAACAATTAATTTCTCCCATAGCCTTTTCTTTCCCCCTCTTTCTAGGATACAGAGTTTTCCCTGCTCTTCATCTGGAATAGCACTCAAACCCAAAAAGCAGTTGTTTTCTAGTGCAGGATGGATACACATCCAATCACTTCTTAAAAAAAAAAAAAAAAAGCAACAACAATCACCATAATATTTCATTCTGACAGTAAGAAAAATAAGATGTCTTAAGCATTTTCAGTTATATGGCATGGCCAAAATACAGGCATCCCCAGGCATGTGACTAAAGGTAACCAAAACTTAAAGCACATGCCTGCATTTTAGTTAGGTAACATGCCAGTCTGATTATTCCTGGGAAAAGGTTATTAAACATGGCTATAAATGAATGCATCTGAGAAACTGACTGTGTCACCTCAGCTAGAATGATGGCTACAAGTAGCAGAAATTACTCCAGCTGTTCCACCGTCAAGTTCAAAGACATGGTGTCAGACAACAAAGTCAAGGCAACCTAGTAAAGAGAGATATCATCTTTGTTAGATCAGGAAATATAGATAGAAAAACAGATCAGGGAGGGGGGCATTGTTTTTTTTTTTGTGAAATGAGAGGAATAGGATTATAGTAATTCCATTTGATGCAATAAAGAATATATCTCCACTTTTTTTTTTGCTTTGCAATGCTAGGGTTTATCTTTAGATAAATGTAATATTTACAATCAAATAATGTATTATTAGAATTTGCGTTCTGATCAGAAGCATCTCAAGGTTCCTCAACATTGTAGGCAAAACTGAATTTTGCCATTCCACGGTCAGCAATTATTTTGTTCTACTTTCTATCACCTACTTTCTATGTTGCTTGTGATGGCAAAGCGAGAGGAAGGAAAGGATAAGAAGAGGGGCAGAAAAGTCTGCTTAGCTTTAAGGCCCTGGGGATGGAGGTGATCTAACCTTGCTGGAAGGCTAGGACATGTTCCTGAGGGATGTTACTCCCTAATGGTGAAACATGGAAGCACTGGGCCTG
This sequence comes from Anarhynchus alexandrinus, assembly GCA_008711295.1. NCBI lineage: Eukaryota > Metazoa > Chordata > Aves > Charadriiformes > Charadriidae > Anarhynchus > Anarhynchus alexandrinus. Next base: position 211,303 of record VUYV01000351.1, on the reverse strand, counting down.
GACAAGCACAGCATGGATGGCTGGAATGCAGATGCCTCCAAAATGGAAATAACTACCTGAGTTTTCCCAGTGTTTTCTGCTTTTCCAGCATCCTCCTACAGTATGCCTCCAAGTGGCAGGTAACCCAATCTTCCCTGAATCTCTTTCTTCTCTACCCTTCCCTAAGCACAGAACAGGTGCCCCAACATTTCTCAGCCATTTCATGTTCTCACTGCTATAAGGCAGAGTGAGAAACTGGAAGAAAGGATGGCAGTGGCCAACCCAAACGCTTCCCTCTTAGGCTAGGATTACTTTCATGCACCTAGAGATAACCCCACCACCACTGAGTGTGCTAGATCATAAGCCTCAGTGCACACATAAGAGCAAGTTACTCTAATTTCAAGTAGGTGCTATAGAACACTTTATCATATTATGAAATAAAATTAAATAATAAATTTTAAATAACAATCACTTCTTAATCAGGGAGGGGGGCATTGAAGTAAAAAAAAAAAAAAAAACAACTTCAAAAATACTTTAAAAAAAAAAAAAAAAAAAAAAACAACTTCAAAAATACTTTGAAACTCAAGATATAAAGATAACCATCTTATGAGGACATACTTCAACTTTTCCATACATTTAAAGCTGACAAAATGAAATACATCAGGCAATTCTGGACCTCCTCTGCAACTCAAAAGATAAAAACAACAAATATAATAATGCCCTTTTGCAACAGGAACCTTCTTTTGTTTATAAACTCCTTAGCATGGATGAAAATTTCCAGCAAGCTCAATTAAGACCTTTGCCTATAAATCCTCGGGCTCTTTCAGATGGGAGATGGCTTGCTGACAAGTTTCAAAACCTTACCAAGAACACAATATTCACCGAACCTTTTCAATAAAATACACCAGTGTTCATATGCACCAAGCACTTGCTATTTACATAACTCTAATGTCACCTTAAGGGTACTTTTTCCATTTATATAATTTCCTTTCTGGATTACAGGTACAAAAAGTAGGGGCTTCAGTTTATAAAATATCCTGAAACCTACATTCCCAACATGATACTACATCCATGGCTTTTAATTTTATTTCAAGCGTGCAGTTCAGGACATTAGAAAAGAGAACATTGTTTAGCACTGTACTGTTCAGATCTCATTAACCAACTCAATCTTCCTCATATAACAAAGTAAAGGAATAAGAGATTTGACCTCTTAAATCAATGGATGACTCTTCGCCATGTATACAGGAACAATCAGGTTAAGCTGAGCACATCAAGAAAGACTACTGTTACCAGAAACAGACTGAAGTCATTACATTTTACAGCGTAAAAAATTACCTAGTAGTGTTCCACACCTTTATGCCCAATTGTTCTGCAGCGGTGAGGACCTTAGTAGGACCTTAGGGAGGTTAGGAAGTTTATACAGATAGACATATTAATATACAAAAATATAGATGATTCTATGATTCTACTTAGTTTAAACAGATACTTACACCTATTTCTGTCTTTCATGATTTTGTACTTATGCAGGAACATATTTCCTCTGGTTCATCTTTGCAACAATATATATGGACCTAATGGAAGATACAGTTACAAAATTATTATCATTAAAGTGAAGATTACATTTGACACAGAATTGTACAGATCTTTACAGAAGGCAGCGTTGGCTTTAACTGCAGTATGTTGCAACTAATATGCACACATATAAAGCAAATACATATCATATAAGGAGATAAAGGTACCTGTCCAGTGATATAATTCCCAAATTCAGCATTACGTATATAGGCTAGTAAATATTAATAGGACATTAGTGTAACAAAAAGATAAAAGAAGAACAGGAAAGTAATGGCATTCAAAATAAATTTTAAAATATTACAATTGAAACATATTAAAAAAAAACCACAGAAAAAACTATTTTCCATGAAATCTAAACCTTGCACCATTACAAGCTGCATGAGGTTCCCCATTTAAAATTTTTACAAAGCAGCCTAATTTCAGCTGCTCAGAATAAAAGTAAAACCTACATGCCTAAGTATGGCAGAGTAAAATATTAAAATATTAACGCAATTGGCATTAAATTATGCAAGAGAACTATTTCTAAGAAAAAATATGTTTTGACTTTCACATATAGTCCCTCAAAAATTTTAATGAAACCACTGCTCTAGTACGTATTGATGTTAAAAGATCAGATTTAGGAAATGGAATTATTGCCCCCTGGTGGCAGATTAGTAATCAACGCAATCAAAGAAAACCATTTCAGACAAATAAGTAAATCTTTCATTTTAAGAATCAGGTCTTGTACGATTAATTTCTGGAGATATTAAAAAGAATGCACAGCCATTTTCATATTCAATGAGGTAAGAGTAAATGGGATAAAATTTACATATTCATCTACAAGAGTAATAAGGAATATGGGAGAAATTTTATTATCAGCTTTATAAAATGTAAATAATAACACACTAGAATCAAACCCTGTGATCAACAGAATGCCACAGCCAAAACTCCTGATAGTCCAGTCAGTTACTTCAAAAGCAAATTTTCATGTAAACACAGAATTAGGCTTTATAATTTTCATGTAAATATAGAAAAACCTTCCTGAATCTGAATCCATGTAGGGCTTTTCTTTGCTCAGTTAGCTATGTCAGCAGCCAAGGACAGAGAAGCACCGCAACAACAGAATTTGATCTTATGACTGGCTAGAAAAACAGCATTGTTAAATGTTGATGCAATGCTTTCCACATGGGTTAATACAGAAATACATGCATCCTAATCCTCAAATTATGAGTTGTTAGCCTCCCTCCTAATATCTGATTACCCAACAATCACCAAAATCCTATTCAATGATTTTTACACTGCGTGGCGCATTCCTTACTTCACACCAAACTAAAGCAGCCCAAGACATCTATTCCAAACTATTTCGCTGTTCCAGCTGGAAAAAAACCCTGCTTTATCACAGCGGGTTCATACAATCTGTGATTACAATGGTAAGATACATCTTTCAGTTAAGAGTGTAACAAAGGGTAAGAAATATTAATTCCTTATGGGACTACATTTATCACCACAGAGTAGTTAGTAAGGATCACATTAAAAAATATATAAAAATGAGCGTTTTTAACATTTCAGTGATGTATTGTTGCTTCTATGACAGGAAAATCTTTTGCATCTGCAGCAGTCTAAGCTCTCCTTAGAATACTGACAAGCAACATCTGCATGACATCTTTAACTGCACAACTCAAGCTTCATGTCTCCTGATACACAGACATCATGCCTTTGAGGAGCTGTAACATATTTTTTCCCCTTTTTTTTCTTACAAATTGATATAGAGCATGAGAACAATCCACCTTAGTTCTACACACCGCTACAAAGACAATTATTAGCATGCAAGTAATTTACTGAAAATTGGTTACTGTGAAGAAAACTCTATCCTCTATCAAGGCATCTGATGTATCAGTGGTGACATAAACTACTCCAAAAGAACATCTAACCTGAAGGGATATGAAAGAGCTAGTAAATGAGAATTAATTCAATATTTTTTTCAATATTATAATAGAGTGTTATTTGACCTGTCCAGTCTGGCATATTAGAAGATGAACGAAGTTCTTCATGGCTTTGAATTCCTCATACCCGACTGGCAGTTTTACACAACGTCCAATGAAATTCACATTTCTCCAGAGTGCCTGCCCTGAAAGCAGAGAAGGGAATTGACTGGAAATTTCACATAAGGTGTAGGTGGGGGAAGCAAAATAGTTCACAAATTCTTTAAGCAAAAGAACTCCATGACAGACTTATCTGTGGTACAATATGGTAGAGGAAAATTAACTGCCATAAAGAGCAATCAATTTAACAAGGCGTTGTGTTTTAAAGAAATGCTTTTGTTGGAAAAACAGAAGTTACCTACGAAATCAGAAATTTTGAGATTACTGCTGATGCTGACAAATGACCAAGGCAACAACAATTAGTGCTTGTAAAAGGTTATCAGAAATATGGAAGAAAGGGCAGAAGCAATGGAGCTGGGATTTAGGAAAGGATCTGGGACGTCTTTCTGAGGGATAAGTTGACAGTCTTAGTTCAGACAAGCCACACTTGTTGGCTCCTCTCTGGCCCTAAAGGAACATACCTAGCCCTTCACCCACAAACATCTCATCATTAACTTATTCTTAACATGGGCATGGGACCCTTGTCTCCCCGGCGAGTGACATACACAGCTTTGGCCTTCTTATACTAGCAAGCCGTGACAGAAGCAGATTATTTGGCAAGAAAGCAATAGTAATTATCCTCACACCTATTTACATGATGGTGCTTGGGCAGGGCGCTCTCTCCTTGCTCATGCTGCACATCATGGGAAGAAAAACCTCCCTCCTTGCAGTAACCAAAGTGGTGAGAACCTCCCCATTTTAGCCCACTGGAGTGCTTAAGGAAACTCTCCTTGCTGGCTGCACCCCACCGACAAGACAAGGAGGAAGGAAAGGGGTGAGCAAATCTTTTTCTCTGCTGCTCTGGGAGGGTGATGAGAGCAGAGGAATCATACAGTGGTTTAGGTTGGAAGGGACCTTGAAGATCATCCAGTTCCAACCCCCCTGCCATAGGCAGGGACACCTCCCACTAGACCAGGTTGCTCAAAGCCCCATCCAACCTGGCCTTGAACACCTCCAGGGATGGGGCATCCACAGCTCCTCCAGACAGCCTGTTCCAGTGTCTCACCACCCTCACATTGAAGAATTTCTTCCTAATATCTAATCTAAATCTACATTTTTTCAGTTTAAAACCATTACCCCTCGTCCTATCGCTCCACTCCCTGATAAAGAGCACTTCCCCAGCTCTCCTGTAGGCCCCCTTTAGGTACTGGAAGGGGCTATAAGGCCTCTCTGGAGCCTTCTCTTCTCCAGGCTGAACAGCCCCAACTCTCTCAGCCTGTCTTCACAGGGGAGGTGCTCCAGCCCTCTCATCATCTTCGTGGCCCTCTTCTGGACCTGCTCCAGCAGGTCCATGTCCTTCTTATGTGGGGAACTCCAGAGCTGGATGCAGTACTCCAGGTGGGGCCTCACGAGAGCGGAGTAGAAGGGCAGAATCACCTCCCTCGTCCTGCTGGCCACACTTCTTTTGCTGCAGCCCAGGATGTGGTTGGCTTTCTGGACTGTGAGTGCACGTTGCTGGCTCATGTTGAGCTTCTCATCAACCGACACCCCTCAAGCACCAGTCCCGGCGACACACGAAGTCTCCTTCCTCCCGGCGTTCAGAGAGGAGGGTTCCCCTGAGGCGACACCCACCCTCCCCTGAGGCGACACCCACCCGCCCGCCGGACTGAGGCAACGGTGCGACGACCACCCCATTTCCCCCCCCCGCGGCCGCTGACAGGCGGCGGGGCGGGAAACCCGGGGTGGGCGGGGCGG
>VUYV01000351.1:178522-205918 GCA_008711295.1 Anarhynchus alexandrinus | reverse complement strand
CGGGGGGGGGAAGGGAAGGGGAGGGGAGAAGAGAAGCGGCCATAACGGGCTGCGGTGAGGGCGGGAGGGCCCGGCCGCCCCCTCCTGCCGGAGGTGGGGTGGGGATGGCGGCGCCTTCTTCCGACACGGCCTCGCAGGCTCGTCCTGAAGGCCTCTGAGCGCCCGCCCGCCCTCCGCCGCTTCGCCTCAGGGCGGGAGAGGCCTCCCGCCGCGCTAGGCCGCGGCCGGCCGGACGGAGGAAGGAGGAGCAGGAGGAGGAGGAGGGGCCGGGCCAACATGGCCAACCCTGCCAACCCTGCCCAGTGGGAGCATCTGAGGCCGCTGCGGCCGGACACGCTGCGTGTGAGTGAGGTAACACGGCGGGCGGGGAAAGGAGGTGCTGCCTGTGGATGGGGAAGGGGCGGGGCGGCACTGCAACGCTTTGCTCCCACCGCGGGAGGTTTTAAGGAGATTTCCCTAAGTTCTTCCTCACTCCTGTCCGGCAGGAGATCCCCGAGTGGGAAAGATGTGGCAGGCCTAGCCAGAGCGGCGCACGAAAGGGGGGGTGTGATGCGTCCTTCCTCCATCGCGTTTTAGCAGGCTGCCCGGCAAAGGAAAATGTAGTGATGTTAGTCGTAGCGCAAAGGGATGATTTCCTTAGCTGTGTTTATGTGAGGTTTTATACTGGTAATCGGGAATATCTTATTATTGGAGATGATGATTGTAAGAAACAAAGGGTTGGGCACCGCTTCTTATGTAGGTGTTTAGATGAGTCAACCAGAGGTGATGCTTTCCTGAATCTACTTCTTATAAACAGGGAAATTAAGGATGTGGTAATCATTAGGAGCCTTGGCTGCAACGGCAATGGAATAATGGAATTCAAGATCCTGGGTGTAGTGAGGAAGGTAAGTAGCAGAGTGCAGAACCTAGACTCCAGCGTATTCAGGCTTCAGGATTCCAGTTTATTCAGGCAACAGGTAGCTGAGCTTTGAGGGTGGCAACTTTGAAAGTTGGAGGAGCTGAAGAGGTGGATGTCTGTAAGGACATCATACAAGCACAGGGACATTCTGTCCTGATACTCATGAAAACAAGTAAATGTGTTGAGGTATGAGCATAGCTATGCCTGAACTCTGCGGGTGGGGTGCAGAAGGAACACATGCAGGAGGTGGAAGCAAGGACAGGCTATAAAGGAGAAGGATAAAAAACATTGAACACATAGGTATGATGCTAGGAAAGCCAAAGTTCTATTTTTCAAACTAGCAAGGACTGTCAAGGGTGACAAAAAGAACTTTTACTGCTACATTAGTGGTGAAGGTGGAGTTTGAACCTGATGCTAAACGGGGCAGGTGATATAGGAAGAGCAGACACAGATAAAGCTGAAGTGCTTGGCCTTCTTGCGTGGGTCTTCAGAACTGATGTCCCCTAGGCTTTGTGTCTAAGAAACAGGATTCAAGGAGAGGAACAAACAGCAATGGCAAAGTGTCAAGCTAGGGATCTCTTGAGAAACATCAGCCTGTACAAGTCCATAGGACCCACCTGGGGTACATCCTGAGAGGGCTGAGAGCTGGCTGATGGCATTGTGATGTTGCTCTCTTACAATCTTTGAGAGGTTGTGGAGGTCAGCTACAGCTTAGTCAGCCTCACTCCAGTCCCTTGGAAAATCATGAAGCGATTTCTCTTGAAAGCTATTTCTAGGCACATGAAGGAGAAGGCAATTGGGAATAGCTGACATGACTATAGTTGCAAACTGTTTACCTTTGGTGATGAAATGACTAGATCTGTAGATCCAAAGCCTTGGATGCCTTAGCAGGACTTTTGAGTCTCCTGCAGTATCATCCTCTTTGAGTTGGGATGTTACAGACTGTAAACTACTAGATGAGTAAAAAAAACTGGCTGAATTGTCAGGCTCAAAGAGGAGTGGTTAGTGGTTCATACTTTACCTGAAAGTGTAGTGGAGGTCCTCAGGGGTCTGTCCTGGAACCTGTCCTGTTGATAGAAGGAAGATGTGGGATGCACCCCCATGATATTTATAGGTGGGGAAGGTGCCATAGACAGCTAGGAATAGGCTGGAATGGGTCATCAGACACCTCAAACTTCAACCAAGGAAGCTGAAAATACAAATGTGAAGTTCTGCACCTGGGCCTATACACTGCAGTGGTACAGGCTGGAGGGGACCACACTGCTGAATGCACCTGGGGGTCCTGGTGGACAGTGGGCTAAACATGTGCCAACAGTGCGCCCTGGCATTGAGGCAATGAGGCTGTGTGAGCAGGAACATAGCCAGCAAATCAAGGGAAGTGATTCTTCTTCTCTAGTTGGCACGTGTTAGGCTGCTTCTGGAATGCTGTGTCCTGTTTTAGGCCCACCAGTGCAGGAAGGTTGTTGATGAAGTGCTGAGGGAGCTTGTTAAGCCACAGTAGCCCTTCAGTACTTGCAAGGAAGTTAACAAGAGGCTGGTGCCAGACACTTCACAGCCATGTATGGTGGGAGGCTGAAAGGAAATAGCCATGAATTGAAACAAAAGAAGCAGGAGAGGTTGTAGCTTGATGTAAAGTGGAACTTTCACTGTGAGGATGGACAACAGGTGGAATGGGAAGTCCAGAGAGGTGTAGCCTCTGTCCCTTGAAATTTTCAAGACACACTTGGATAAAGCCTTGAGTAAGCTGCTGTGATCTAATAGCTGTTCCTGTTTGGAGATGGAGGTTGGACTAGAGACCTTTTCAAGTCTCTTCCAACTGGAATAAGTCTGAATTTGAAAATACTCCTTTTGTTAAATTTGGGTGAGGGATGGAATGAAGTACCTGCTTAGGCGCACCATGTCAGTTTCTTGACCAGAGCAGACTCTGCTGCCAGTCTGGAAGTCTGCTACAAAATAATTGTAATGCTGTATAATAGCAGTGTATTTTCTGTATGTGAGCTGTTACATGGAATAGCTGAAGGTTGTATTTGCAGAGTTTATACAGGTGTCTGTGTTGCGATCATTGCCTGAGCATTAGGGAGTTCAGTGACGTTTCCTGCTTCCCAAGACAGAGGGAGATGTGATGAGATTAAGGGCAGAAAATTCTGACAGGAATTAATGAATATGTATCCCTTCTATCTAGTGACACTCCTTCACTGTAATATCTGTTGAGTTGTCAGCACTCTGATGGCTGTAGCATCTAGAGTTGATTTGGGGATTACTTCTGGAGAAGCTTCCTGTGTAGACAGCATTTTGTGTCAGTTATATTTTTTTTGTTTTTTCCCAGCCACCAATGATCAACCTGAATGTGGACAATGACGTACAGTTTGTGAGAAGTAAGTTGCTGTGTTCCATGTGTGAAGATTATTCTTGAAGTATTTAATGCTTTTTTACAATGCTGAGTACATGCTGTAAACAAATGAGAAATGCTTATATACTTAATGTAGGCAGAGCAGGAGGAATGCTGTGTACTGAAGGACATAACAGATATGACGCAACACGTTTTCATAGTTTTCCCTCTTTAAATCTGCTGCAAGTATACTTCCTCACTGCTATAAAGAAAATGACTTTTGGGAAATGTGAGTTAGAGAAAACTGAAATATCATGCTAGCAAATGTTGTTTTTCGACTGGTATTAACAAATGTAAAATCAAGCTTGAGTGAACTTGCATTGTTTTGTTTTTTTTTCTCACCAATTGAATAGTCTCACACATCTCACAGTAACACAGTCCAAAACTGAGTTGTTGAACCTGTCAATTCATGTTAAAGAGTACACAAACTTGCAGCCACGGAATGGGTATGATATACCCATGAGTATGTTTTTATGAGTAAAAGTACATTTCTCATTCATCCCAGGAAGAATACTGAAGTGTTTGAAGAAGAGTGTTTCCTAGGGAAGTTCCCCTTCACATGCACCCATGTGCACAAACACACACACACATTCTCTTGAAGCATTAGACTGGAATATTATTCAGTGACACAGTTTGATCAGATTTGAAATACCTGGTTTGCTTTGCAGGAGAAAAGATAAGTAACAGCAGGATTTGACTGTCTGTCGTTGACTCTAGCATCACATGCATGTGTGTGTACCGTGTCTCTTTTGTGCTTTAAAAATACATACTTTTCTATGCCTTATGCATACATAAATAACAATCCAAAGTTAAACAAACTGTTCACCAGAAACTTTGCTGCTGTTTCTGCAAACATGCTGGTAATGGATATACATAGCACCGGGATCTCTGTTAAACTTGCGGTGTCCTGGTATCTGTAGATCTTTGTTGCATTAGTAAATGAAACAATGGCATCACCAATTCTTTTGCCCTGAGGCCAAATAGTACAGCCAGAGTTTGTCCATATATTGAGTTCTCAGACTCCAGAACAGACTGGTCACATCCAGGCTGAAACAGTCCCTGAAACTAGGCTAACTCCTGCCTGAACATTATCTGAGATACCTCCTGGTTAATCTGGGCCTAAAGGGTGTGAGAGGGGGAAAAAAACAAACAAACAAACAAAACACCCCAACCACTATTTTAACAGTGTCATGGAGCAGATGATAGAGCTTCAGTTCTCTGGCAGTGCCCTAACACTATCTATAGTTAACTGAAGGTTTCCCTGGTAATCATTGAGTAGTCTGAGCTCACGTCCTACAGAACATACAGTTACACAACTGTTGGTGTCCATACTAGCTGTCTGAAGTCATGAATGTTGAACAGCATGAAGATACATGCTTGCTCTTAGGATACAATCATTGCAATCAAATGAAGGTATATGTAGCTAATAGACTTTTATATAATACCATTACAATGTCAGCGTTAAGGATGACAGTATTTTCAGACTTCTGTCTTCATTGCTACTTCATCAGCATTGTGTTTTTTAAGGAACACTTCATACTTGTGTAGTAGTTTACCATAAATATTCTATGAAAACTTTACAGAAACTCTGAAAGTCAAAAAGCCTCGATTTGATGCATCCTTGGTTTATTTGACCCGAAGATTCATGGATCTTGTCAAAAGAGCTCCAGATGGTGTCCTTGATTTAAATGAAGTAGCAACAACGCTTGGAGTACGAAAACGAAGAGTGTATGACATCACCAATGTGTTGGATGGAATCCACTTAATTCAGAAAAGATCTAAGAATCTTATCCAGTGGGTGTGAGTTGGCTTTGAAACTTCTAATTTCTGAAACAATGAAACCCAACAATTTTGAGTTGTGTTTATAATTTTGAGAGTATTTTTAAGTATATTGAATTACTTATAATAAATAAAAATATTTTAAGTTCTTCTGTATCCTTAGGCTATCTGAATTACTATATTAACAAGTATCAAGTGCAAAAGCACAATGAAGCGTATTTCAGCAGAGTAAAGAATGCCAGAGTTCCTTGTTGTTTTCTGTTAGTGTACTTTGTGTTCAATAAACATGCTCTTACTTATATAAACATACTAGACAACTTTCATATTCTTCTAGAGGTTCTAATCGTGACCAAGTTTTTGGAAAAGTACCAGAGCAGCAAAACCTTAAAGATGAACTTTCTGACTTGTCAGCCATGGAAGCAGCTCTGGATGAATTAATCAAGGACTGTGCTCATCAGTTATTTGAACTAACAGAAGACAAAGAAAATGCAAAATATCCTTTTTACTCTTGCATTACTTTAACGTGGTTTCAGTTGCGAGTACTCAGGTATCGAGTAATAGGTATAGTCTGATACCCCAGGTATGCAGTAATACTTGATAATGAGTTTTATAATAGGAAACTTATTGGTTATTTTATATTAGTATATGCTAGTCATGTTCCCTGCTTTGCTGTATTATGTGCAGTCTAGCATGTTCTCAGAGGAGTGCTACTTGTGTGAGCTTTCCTCTGCAGAAGAATGGATGTGGGGCAGTAGTCTTAGTACCCTGACCATCACCTTGTTCTCTCCATTATAGAGTAAAGCTGTCTCAGAGGCAGGTCTTGACTTCAGATTGAGTTCCTTAGTGAGGTGAGAAAGAGGATTCAAAACAGAGTCCCAGTGGCCTGTTGCCGAGAAGAGACAGTGGTACGGTGGTTGTGTTCTAATACTGTTCTCTTTCCTGGGAGAGGTTCCAATGCAGTCTTATCTTTCAGATGGGTTTTGATAACAGAAAAGGGATTTCTTTTAATATGACATAAACATTGGATTTTGGCTTTGGGTTACAATAAAATATTATTTGGCTCCCTTGTCTAGCAGAACCTTAAGGTCTGTGCTCAAATTAAATGGGCCCATTTTCTGTATAATACCAGGAAGACTTCTCATTACACCTTACCTGTTCTGGTGAAGAAAATAATTCCATAGTTTTACAAGAAATTATTTACGTGCATAGTTATTACAAAACGGAATCACGGAATCTTCAGAGTTGGAAGGGACCTCTAGAGATCATCTAGTCCAACTCCTCTGCTAAAGCAAAGAAGTACTTTCTCAAGGGCAGCATTCCTTCTGCTTTGTAGACTTAGGACAGCATCTGTGCAAACCATTTGTCAAATGTGTTTGTTTTTTTAATACTGAATATCTTGATTTTTTTTTGAAGCTTTTTCCTTCCTAGAAATAAAGAAAAAAGGTTTTTCACTTGTTAGCTAATATTTAATTTTACAAAGCTAGTATTAAAGTAACCTCAGCTGAACTAGTTAGCAATTTTCTTTAGTTGGTATTGTGCTTCAGTGTATCTTAACGTCATATTCTTTGCTTCTGTCCATTAGCAAATTACTTTACAGAATCCTTGACCAATGTATACACTAGCTTATGTGACATATCAAGACATCCGTAGCATTCAGGCATTTCAAGAACAGATTGTGATTGCAATCAAAGCTCCAGAGGAAACCAAATTGGAAATACCAGTTCCTAAAGAAGTAAGTTTTATACACTTCTGTCTTAAGGGAATGAAAGTTCTCAAATCTTATTTTTGCAGCAGCAATCGGTAATTGACTTCCAGTTTCTTTGTCATGTCAAATATTGGTTCTTTTATTGTTCTTGTATCCCACTAAACAGTGCTGTAGGTATAACAGTCTAAGAAACTTATTTTCAGTATTTTTTTGTTAACCTAAACAAACAATAAACATGTCTGAGCTTTAGTTATTTGGTTTTGCTAAAGAGAATGGAACAGCTGTAATAAACATTACTTATTTCTACTATCAGTTTGTTTGATAATTATTAGAATAATGAAACTTTCAAGGAGCTGTTATTGTTTGTATACTAAAACCTACAAAAGTTGTAAATCTAACAAAACAAAGCAATAAGCATGATTTGATAACGATCTTAACAGTGTGTAAATGCTGTTTTAATGAGTAGATACCTATTGTTACTATAATATTAAACCATGAAATGCACAGTATGGTTGACAAAAGAAAATGTTTTGGCACTCCAGTAGATCATGTCAAGATAGATTTTTCATGGAGGTGGGGGGCTGTGCTCTGTTCTCACCTCATGGTACATCACACATCCTCCCATTCAGGTCATACAGAAGAGCCGTAGCTTTGCCCTCTGCAGGTGCAGTGTGACTGGGTGCATCAGGGCCTATATACTGGGAACCCACTGCTTAAAGTAGTGCTGTGAAAGAGGGGAAATACTGGAAGTAAGCTTAAGACAACAAATGGAGCTTTAATTCTGTTTTCCTTTTGTCTGTGCATTTTTATAATGTTCATAATGGTGTAGTCATCAAGTTTGCCTTGCTGTGTGCACAGAAAGGGAGGTGATATTATAGGAAAAGGAGATATGAATCAATAGAACCAGAAGACTTAGATCCACTGCATAGATCTCCAGTGGTTTCACTGGTAAAAGGAGCTGGCGCTTATCCTGTGGAGATGAGAAAGATAAGATTTCAGAGGCTTCCTGAAGTAAAAGAAGGCAGGATTTAAAAAGCTGTACTTAGAACAGAATCTTCTTTCCGTTGCCCATTAAATTTGATTTGCTCTGTGCCTTGCAATGTGATGTCTTCTGAAGGAAAGCAGTAAAAGTAATATGGTTTAGTTGCTTTGCCATATTATTAAAGCTGCTATGTGCTTTGATTTGTTTTCTGATCCATAGCATTGACTTGTCAAGTTTTAAATTTTGTTACTCTTAGTAAACATATAGTAAATCTTGGTCATCTATCAAAAGGTCAGTAAAAAGACTAAACAAAGATTCGTTAGGTGCGTGTTCATCAAAAATGAAACCTTGTTAGCTTAACGGTGCTTAATAATTGGCCTACAAATCTATGTAATAGTCATAATTTATGTAGAACTAGTAACACAATTGTAAATAGTTAAGTCATTTCTGTATTTGTTCTGTTCTTAATCTATTGGCTTTAAAATATGTGCAAAAAATAAGATTTGTTCCTTCGCTTATATGCAAGTTGCTGTTTTATAGAATTGCATAGAAGTCCATGTGAAGAGCACAAAAGGGCCCATTGATGTGTATCTCTGTGAGGTGGAACAAGAGAAGCCAGGTGCCAAAACTTTTGAAGATACGGATACCGTCACTTCTGAAACTGAGCCATCAGTTCCTCCTGATGAAGGTAGTGCCTTCCATTTACATTTTTATCTTTGTGCGTGCTTTTTAAAGACCGTCATACCATTCTGATAAAGTTGAAAACTACTGTACAAGTATAATTTTCTGGGCATAGTTTGTGGGCCAAGTTGTGTGGGAGTATAGGAAACGCCTGAAAGAGAAGTCTGTGCTGTGTGTTAACTCACAACAGCAGGAGGTCAGAGAGTCAGGCACGTGCACGCATAGCATGGCACTCTTGTTCCCTGACCCCTTTCCTTCCTTTGCTCGTTACTGGTTTCCTGACAGAGCTGCGCTCTGCAGATGGAACAGTGTGTGTCAGTTCTCAGCTGCCTCACTGAAGAGTCCAGCAGCTCCACTGAAATTCTTGTCGTGAGAGTTAAGATGCTGTTTCAAACAAGAGTGTGCTGCTCTTGCTCATTACTGTTCTGTCTAAGGGAGAGCAGACAGAAGAGGAGGTGTAGTATTTTGATCTCTTAAAACAAGATTGGCTGGATTGTAGTCTCTCAAGAGCCCCAATGCTGCAGGATGTTGTGGTTTAAAAATAAACGTGGCGGGAATTGCAGTAGCTCAGAACACAAAAGATAAATTATTTTTAGTAGTGCTGCTTTATAGTTGAGGGGAAGAGTTGACTTTTTAATCTTAGGCATATTTTTTTTCCTTTTATTTTGCTTGCTAAATGACTCAGAATTGTATTTTCTACAATGACAGTAATCGTATTCCTTTTCTTACTTTCCTGTCAAAGTGAGATCTCCGGGGGAAGAAAAAAAACAAACCACCTGAGATGACAGATTAATTACAACTCAAAAATCTAATACAGAATGTAAATATCTGTGTTACAGAGCTTTTTCAAAGCCGCTTGGATCTGCAAACTTACTAACCTGAAATGTTCCAAAGTGTTTTAAATTTAAAACAGCAGTGGGTTGGTTGAGTGCTTTCACAGGATTGCTTATCTTCCCAAGTCAGAAGACTACAGTTCCTGGAGTTGCTCTTAGGAGCTTTGTTTTCATAATTGCATGTAATCTACCGAGCTTGGGGTAAATGATGTTTTTAGCTTATGAAATAATTTCAATTGACAGAAAACGCAGGCAATGGATTTCTTCTGAAAATGAAGATTTGAAAACTATTTCTGGAATGATCCACGATCCTTATGAGAATGTATATAATAAAGAAATGCACTTTTCAGTTCTGAGGCTGCACTACTACTAAGCAGGATTGTCAAATAGAAATGTAACAAAGTGGGGTATCAGAAACGTTCACTATACGGAACAAGATGTAAATATCATGAGAGTTATGCCTTACACTGTGTAGATGCTGTTTGCATTGTTTGCATCCAGCTCTGCATGAACTATGGTATCAACACTGAAGTTAAATAATTGGGCTTTTTGTATATATGTGTATCATGTCTAGGTAGTTACTGATGTAGATTTATTGAGATGGTTTGCATTTCTGCCTTTGTACAGCAAAGAAATAAAGTAAGCTTATAAAAAGATTAAATAGTCTAATCAGTCAGTCTAATGGAACGTGTTGGGTTTTCTTTGTTTGAATTCACTGGCTAACTACAAACACTAAAACTAATGTGAAAACTTTAAATCTGTTATATGTGGTGCTGGCAGCTAGCAGTTAGATCTGATTCTTGTGATGTCATAATACCGTAGCAATTTTCAGAAAAAAACATGATGATCAATAACTATTTAAATTGGTCCCTTCCAGTTTCTAGAGTTTACATACAGCATAGCTTTAGCCTAGTACCGCGGTCTCGTTGTGGCTTTAGCTTGCAAAAAATATGTCAAGTCCTTCAGAACTACATCTGTATTTATCCATCTTTAGTATCTGTAAAGTGAGGCTTCAGAATTTTGAGACTGGGTTTTCTAAGTGAGTTAACTGTCACTGTACAAATGCCATACTCAGGCTTATTTCACTCCACTATGAAAAATTGTCCTTCATAGTTGTCTGTGTGGGGAGGGCTTTGTTCATTTGTTTGTGTTTAATTCAGAACTCCCAAGTCCTCCTTTTCCCAATCACACAGTATCAACATCTATCCAGCTACTCGCAAGTGAGAACAACACAGCTAATAAACCACTGAACATTTTAACCAGCAACTCTACAGCTATTTTAAATGGATGCTGTAAAATTAAATGCCCTATATTCTACTAATGATAGCAAATAAGGTAGGGCACTTGACACGGAAGAGCTTAAATATACCTAAATATAGACTGAGAGTTAATCCAGTTTTCTGCAGGGTTCATGAGTTCTGCGAAATGCATAGTAGCATACTATGAAAATTGGGAAATACACTGACTGTGCTTGTGTCAGTAAGACTTCTTGTGTACTTGCTACCAACTTCCAGCTCCAGAATATAGGACTTCAGTGTTGGATACTATTTTTCTGCATCTCTATAAAATGCAAACTGCAGGCTGAGCTGTTATAATAGTAAATCAAACAAAGTGAAAGCACATTTCATATGTAAATTGTAATAAAAATGGGGAAGGTGGTCCTCCAATGAAGCTGGGGGCGGGGGTTAAAATTAAACCATCTTCTGCACAGAAAGGGTGTCCTTTTCCTTCGGTGGCTGGCTTCTTTCCAGATGGCAAACTCGCTGTTTGATTTTTGCATTGCTGTTCTGTTTTGGTGGGGAGAGAGATCTGTAAGAGAAGTATTGATCCCCCTACGCTGGTTCAACAACGTGGGATAGTGTTTGCTCCGAAATGTGTAAAATTCTCCAGCACCAATGCCTGAATGCTGTGCATTAGGGTGATGGTGCAGTGTTTTGAACTGTGGAGTAAGGAAGTGCGCTTTTGCAAAATAACCATCTTATAAATGCTAAGGAAGTCTGTCTTCAAAAGCAGAACATACTTTAGTTAACTGAAACATTAGGATTTTTCATTTTTAACAAATCTCTAGAAATTCTGGCTTTTAACTTCAAGCTACGCAATTATCACAGTGAAATGGGAGAAGATGTAATATGACAGTTAGTTACAATTATTTTCTTAAATACATTTATTGTTTTAATAGTGCACCTTCAGTGGAACAAATGGATTTTCAAAGATTAAACCACCTTGTCATTACTACTCGGATATTACAGTACTATCCACTTGCAATACTGGAAAACAATGTAGTGTATAAGCTCAGTACACTAACTAGCTGAAAAGATTAGACTTGGACTTGATGAAAAGCTCCTGAGTGATGCTGAACTTAAACACAAGTTACAAGCTCGCTTAAAAAGTAAATGCGACAGGACCTTACTCTGAACTTGTAAAATAATGCTTGATTTTTTTCTGCAAGGTTATTAAGATGAAAGTATCTTTTTAGAGTCCATAGCTGTCCATTTTCAGCATATTTGTATGTGTAAGCACTTCCCTCAGCTATTTGAGGACTCTGCCTGTAATAAATTTAAAAGCTCTAATAACGTTTTTGTCTTTCCTTCAGTAAGAATGGCTGAGCATCTAAATGCATTAATCAGCAATAGCAACAGCCAGGATCTGTAATGATAAAATGGCCTGGTTTTGCTGACGGTAACTGGAACAAATGCCACAAGTTGCCAGTTCAGACCTTATTTGGTATGGGAAATTACTCGTCAGAGTTCTCAGATGTGAATTGCAGTTTTTAAATAATGTGATTTGTAAAGAAGAGAGAAGATTGCTTTTAATTATTATCTTTTGGAAAGCACTTAAAAGACAGCAAATTCCTTCATTTTGAATAATCTTTTTGGTTTGTGTGAAGAGCCTCACTTATGAGGATAATTAAATTACACCGATTTCAAAAGGCACTGTAGCCCGTGTAGTGTTCAGTGGTGAAGTTAGCCTGCTTGCTAGAGGGTTGGCTGGTCCCGACGAGCTGGAGTTGACTGCAAGCTTTAAACTCTCGTGTGTTTGAACAATCTCAGTGTATAGGCTGGCTCCGGCACGGTGCTGCGACTTAAGTAACTGCTGAAGTGTTTATCTGGAGCAGGAATCTGCTATTTTTGGTTCCACTTCTGATCCGCCAACGGTCAATTGTGAGAAGTGTGTTGAGGCTAAGATCACATAAATTATACTTGCTTGGGTACGGTTTGTATAAATCTACACGAGGCTTCTCACATAGATGTTTACTGAAGGATTTTGGATACTCGCTTGTAAAAAAACATGGTATATGTCTGGAAGAAAATCATAATGATGCTTGGAAAAGAGAAAGAGAAGCCTGGTGTCTCCACGTATCACTCTCATACGTGGTTCCTTCCCTTCCTTTCATCCCGCCGCAGTCTGAGGGTGGGCTGTCTGAGGGGCTGTAGCTGTGCTGTCCGGACACCCACCGCGTCTACGTGGGCTTACGGGAGCTTCTCACAACGTGATTCGGGAATGAGGTAGTGTTTGGCATTGCCCCTGGATCAAGTGATGGGACTACAGGAGACGATCCGAGAAGTTGTAACAGCAAATTCAAAAGGTACGAGCTCAGGACATGGTTTGCCTTTTATTGACTCTTATTAGGCCTCTAATATGTCATAGCATGCTTCATCAAAAGGAAAACTTAGCACTTCAAATGGAAATTTCAGGGACCTAAAAATCTGCAAGAAGCTATTCAAGTTCCTGGAACAGTTTTGCTTTCAGTCTTTTGTAGATTCTAATGCAAATCCAGCACAGGACTGCTTTTAGATAATGCAATATTCTTTTCCAGACAGACAAGCAATTTTGGTGTTGCAGCTGTCATTTTCTAAGGAACTCTTTTTTTTTTTCTTTCCCTTTTTTTCCCATCTATAACCATAAAAATGTCACAAGCAGGTTACGGCAGTAGTTGTTGCTTCTCTAACATGCAGCCAAATTGCATGTCATGAAAAATGAAACAAAAATTGATAAAAGTTTTTTCTTGCAAATTAGGAAGGTGTAAGATCAGATAAGAAGTTTCAGCAAGCTCAGAAAGGGAAAACCTGTTTTCATATAAATTTTAATTACAAGGCACACAAATTCTTAAGAGGCTTGCTGGCTCCTAAACCTTGGATAACATTCGTGTGCACAAACTGTGACCTCAACATTAAAAAAGTTCATTTCCAAATGTGAAAATAAAAGTTATCTGTCAGAAGAAAAGTTCAAAGTCCAGTAGAAACATTTCAGAATTTATTTGCATAATAAAGTTTTAAAGGG
Source organism: Anarhynchus alexandrinus (assembly GCA_008711295.1). NCBI lineage: Eukaryota > Metazoa > Chordata > Aves > Charadriiformes > Charadriidae > Anarhynchus > Anarhynchus alexandrinus. The sequence continues at coordinate 192,370 of VUYV01000351.1, read as the reverse complement.
GATTGTAAATTAGAGATGGGCCCAGACCTTTAAGCACAACTTAAGAAGCAAATACCTGCAAAACTGAAGAGTAAAACAAGGTCAATAGGCCCCGTGTTTATTATACCAGTCATTGAAGGTAAAGGTTGAAGCTAGATACAGACTTCTCTGACAATCAAAATTTCTGGCTGAGATTTAGCGCGACCAAAATATCTGAGAGACAGCTGGGATTCCACCAGCAAAGGGGGGATTTCCCTCCATTATTTGCGGCGGTCGCTGCAGGCAGTTACCCACCTCTGCTTTCTTTACGAGCATGTGAAAAGAAGTTCTTGACCACAGGTCAAGAAACATATGTATGAAACACATCCTACATATGAAACATATCCTACTAAATATTGCAAGTTGTAAAATTTAGCACAGCGTCTGGAATGAGGGAAGGCATTAAGTGATTTTGAAAGGGACAGAGTCAGTATCTCTAATGCCGTTATTGGTAAGACTCATCTTTGTGCAAACTGTGATGAGACTGTCTTCTGACGTTCCTATCAGCCAGGTTGTACTCTGCCTGTGCTCTTGTTCAGAAGTGTCCAAAAAATAAACTGTATGTAGAATGAATGAATGAACGAACGAACTGTTTTCCCCCGGTGAGACTCATTAACATTCCGCCCACTTCTTCCTGACCATAAAGCAGCTGTGAAAGTACTCGAGTAATACCAGCCACTCTGCTATTAGCTGGGCACTCAAGGATCGAACCAAATTTCCCAGTAGTTATTTGTGATAGTAGAACTTCCTCTTCCCAATCCATAAAACACCTACAAAAACAGGGACAGTATCCACACGCTGCCTCCATCCCTTTTGCTATAGCAGGTTGCACGGAATTTGTAGTTGGGAGCAGAGAACTGTGATTTACTTGATAACGCTACTCCCCACAAATCGTCAAAGAACCTTTTTACGAAGCAATGTTCTAATCATCAACACTGATTAATACTTCAGGTTTGTGAAAGAAACAATTTCTTGTTGCAAAAATCCCTCCAGTGTTAGAGACTGATTCAACCTTAACTGCCCAGCAACGTGTGGAAGGTCTTCAAACTGGTGCGAAGCCATCAGAGACGACGATTTCTGTCATTCAGCTGAAGACAAACAACTTTGAAACAATACAAAATGATCCCATGGTGGGAGAATATTCATGAGGGAAATACAGAGATTTGCCTCAAGAACTGTAGGATCAATTCTTCCTGTGATTATATGTTTGAAAATAAAAGGAAAATACTGTCAAAACGTTAGCATTGCCTTTCTTTTTAGATCAAACAAGTCTTAATTGCAGATTTTTCTTGGAGAACTGAATAAAGGGATAAATACAAATGTCAGTCTTTTGATTGCAAAGTTGACACATAGGTTGGCAGTCTCAGTGCACAGATCAGTGTTTTTGATTTGTTTGGGAAGTATCAAAAACACTGGCAGCCCTGCACCACTGAATAGCACAAAAGGAAATATGGATTTACTGTATATTTATTGATTAATTATGTGTTTCTTCCAGTCTGAAAGACTCCAGAGTGTATTAAAAATATACTGGAGACTGAAGCTCAGGAATCTTACTTCTTTTTAAAAAGGGTTTAAATTTGTGACACTAAACGATCACTTCACAGATTCTTAAAAAGAAGTATCTTCCACCTGAAAGTATCTTTTATTTCCCAATTTGTAAAATACTGTTCCTTTTCCATGGAGAAAATATAGCCTGTTATAGTCCGGACAGAAGGGGTTGGACCACTGTCCAGATATTGTCTGTGTGCTGTGTATGTGTCTCTGAGGATCTGTTGCCTAGAAATGAAAACAAGACAACAATAATTGTTTACATAGATGTTGCCCGAAAACTTCTCAGGCATTTATGCTCCCTCTGCTGGCTTTATGCCAATGGACCATTTCTTAAATTGACAAGTGGGAGCTATTTTTGTGAGATAGCGAGGGAAGTCTGCAAAGCGGCGTTTACGATTTGGAAAGAAAATGATACAGCTGTAGAGGGGGAAAAAAATCCCCTCCCCCCCCCAATGCCACTTTAAAAGTTTTTTATCGCCTTTGAAATCAAAAACTGCTCAGGATGGTGTCTGTTCATTCAACTAATCACTTCTGATCAGTTTAACAAAATCAAGGTTCAACTAGAAATAGTCATTCAGCCGTGTGCTTTATTGACAGCAAACGGTGGCTTTGAAACGGGCAGGAGTAAGCTGAATAAATTATACTTGGAACTGAATTGTTACACTTTGTATTTTGCATAGGTAACTCTCAGTTTAAAAGTAATAATGGCTTCACAACGGTAATGCTGGTAGTACAGATGAATTACTGACACACAGAACTATGATGATCAGAAGGACGAGATTTGGGGTTTCTGTTTCCATGTAGAAAGAATCTCAGTGTGGGCTGTCCTCTAAGGACAGTTTTACTTACATATAGACCCACGCTTCCTTTCAACACCTCATCACGCTGCCATCAGGCAGCTTGCTGCCTCTGGACAGATCAGTCCTCCATGCTGTGCCCATCTGCAAAAAAGGGGTGACTGCCTCGATCTCCTCTGCAAACCCCCGTCGGCTCTGCTCTGCAGTGACCCCTCAGAGCGTACCTCCTTCCCCAGGACCCGCCACAGCATGCCTGTCCTACAAACCCCGGCAACAGCAAAGGCAGTCCTTGGACTTTTGGTGTGCTTTGTGAAGCAATCAGGGTCAGTACCACATCCTCCCAGGTGCCCCGGGAGAGCATCCTCTCTGAAGACAGTGCCGGAAAGCTCTCTGCTACCTTGAAAGATGCTGCCCCAGGGCTTACTGATGCTCTCAGTCTTCACCATGTGCCCTTTAAGAAATTAAATGGCAAAACAAATTCAATGTTCCAAACACATAATCAGAATTAGCACCTTGTTGACAACTTCAATTGAGAAGCCAAAATGTACTAATGTACAAATAAATGTTCCTTATGTTTATTTTACATACAGAGTGTTGTTTTTTTCTTTGGTATCCTATCAGTCTCGTATTGTGAGACAGGAAAATCTGAAACATCTGATTAATCTTCAGGATAAATTGCATTTTTTTCAACGATGACAAAATTGCTCCCTCTCTAGCTTAAATATTCTGACATTTAAAAAAGCTTAGAGATCAGATTAACCCTTTCCTCGCCCCTTTTTCATCTCTCAGGACATCTTTTTTACAGTGGCCAGAGAGGAACTGAAATGGGTACGTCCTCCCAGCATCATGGCTTGCGTGCAATAAACCCTCAAAACAGCCTGAACTGGTGTGGAGTTTCAAGGGCAACTTTGGTGAAAGGGAAAAGAGGGTGAGATAACCCACTATTTCTTATCCATTTATGTCAGACAGGTCCCAAGCCCCACACTGATTGAAGTACACAGTGTGCAGAGACACAACCATATAGACACGCACCGGTGTCCATGCTGAGCCTGGGGACAGCCGGAGCTGCTCGCTGGCTTCCCAGAGCCTGCGGGGCCACTAGAGGGATGTCTGCAACCATCCTTCCACCCGCTCCTGAATCACCAAACCACCACTTCACGTTTTGGCCAGCTGCAAGTTACACTCCACATCAAACAGTAATTGTAAACGCTGGAAAGAATATATCAGAGGGCCACTTACCACGGTCTAGGGAAAGCGTTTGGAAACTACTGATGTGGAAAGATGCGACACAACACCAGTGTGCCACAAGGTCCAAGCAAGCTGATCAGAAATCTTCCGGTTGAACAATTTTCTGCCGTAAAATTCCAGTTTGGTGGAAAGCAAAGGGCTTCCCCCCGCCCCCCCGATCCCAAGCTGCTGTTTTCCTTCCAGCACATCAGACATGATCCACCCAAGTCTTTTTGACAGCCCAAGTTCAAGGGCTTCCAGGTCTAGGACGATCAGGGGGCTGTGCTGTGGCAGTACCAGCCCACTGCCTCTGCAGGCTCTGCAGCTGCCTGCCTGCAATACCTGTTGTAGGGAAAATCTTAGACCGCTGCTCAGAAAATTCTGAAAAAAACAAATATTGTTCTTTTCTGAAGTGAAATCTCTCTTTATGCTGCCACTCTGCAGGCAGCGTCACATCCAGCACTTGGTTCAGAACTGGAATTCCGTTTTACAGTAACATTTCCTACACTTTTATCAACTCCAGCTAGATATTTTTTGTTTGTTTGTTTGTTTCCTATGATTTTGCGTATACCTTGTGGCATGGCATAATGCATTTAAACTATCAACACGTCAGCAGTGTGCTCAGTGACAAAGATTCTAAATTAGTTGACTGCAAAAGCATGGAAATTCAGTAGTGAAGAGTCCCCCCTCCCACAGGGACCGGCAGTTGGAACTGAACGGATGAAAGGGGCTGCAAAGAGAGGAAAAAAATGGTAAGCTGAAGAAATAAGCATTAGTTGTAAGTGCTATAATAGGCCTCTTGTGCCCCAGAATAGCATAATTAATGAGTCCTAATTTATTACCCTGGCTGGGTAGATGGGTCAAATTCTTATACTTAAAAAAAGATAAAAATGTTTTCATTTAGGTGGAAAAGAAGCAGCATAGATTTTAAAAGTGGCAATAGTTAGAGCTGGATGATTTATTTATTTATTTTCATAGTTAATTCCCCGGAAAATGTGGTTTCAGTCATGTCTAAACTATTTGCTTCAAATTTGCTGAATAGTTTTGCCTGGAAAAAAAACAAAGGAGGGGATAAACTCTGTTGGAGGAAAGTCCCCAATTACCCAACAGCTCAATGATCAGAGCATTTACTTAGGTAGCGGAGACCCCTCAGCGGGGGCTGTTTTGAGGCAGGCTATGCTCGATCCTGCCTCTTACCACTTTGATTTAGTCCAGACGGAGAGGAATGGGGACACACCTCCCATGGGAGCGCGCTGGTTCCCAGGGTGGGAAGCCATCATTCTCATGCTCCTCCTCACTGACCCAACGAACTTGGTGTCTTTGTGCAGGGCAACAGCTTCAACGCCAGGAAGAATTTCCCCTTTCTCCCACTTCAGGGATCCCCAGTCCTTTGACAGCTTCCTCAGAAGTAGAATTCTGCTTCAAAGTCCCTTGGACAGAAGTAGGATTTCCTTATCCTAAGCATCTCCACGCTATGAGGTAGAAAATCAGACTGCCTCTCTTCTTTCAAGCATCCAGAGCAAATATTCTACATTGGGTCAAACAGAACATTTAATGGTCCACACAAAGAAATACCTCCAGGTTGTTTTCTTTCAGCAAGGAAAAAAAGCCAGTTTGGTTACATCCAAACTGTGCTGGTTTTTATTATATTCACGGTGGGTTTTGAACAAAAACACAACCTCCACAAAGTCTTTAACTCATTGTCAAATAGTTTGGTTTCACTTTCGTCCAGGCTGCACTACACTTCTTGCAAACTATTATGTCTGTAGCCACAGAAACAAAGAACTGAAAACGATGTTGAGGGCTCCCGACTCCATCCCTACGATGTCGCCACATCGTACAACCCTTTCAAAATGCACTGGCCATGCTGCAGGTACTTATTTTCTTGCTGGCTTTACTCAGATAAAGGTTGTACCAAACCCCCATCATTTATAGCTAGAAACTGTCTTATTTCCCATCCAAGTCTATTTGTAGCCTGTTTACATGCATACATTCTGCCAGCACTGTTCTGTAATGTATAGAGCTCTTAGTCTCCTTGGTGTTGATTTCTTTGGCGTATCTACAGACACCACTACATTCTCAGTCACCCCTCCACTGGACTTAGCAAACTGAGTTATTCAAGTCACCTCACATAAAACAGGCTGCCTTGTTCCTTTATCTCTGCCAATTCCCAATTTAAGTTCCTCTCCTCCAATATAGATGACTAGAACTATTTTATGTTCCAGCGGTGTTTTTACTTGATCTTGCCCTTACCCTATATTACTTGAGTATCTTTGTTAAATTTTACAATACCATTTACCCTTTTTTTTTAAATTCCACATTTCCATCAACTAATGGAAGCCTGAAGTATTTCTCCACAGCTGTTTCCAAATGGTAAGTTCCCACATTATATCAGAATTTCTTACTAGTTCCCAAAGGCACACCCCTCTATAGACTGTACCACTTAATTATATCCTATTTCTATCGTTCCCATCATTGAGATAATCCAGATCTTCCGAGCAATATCCCAACCCTCAACCCTCTATCAATGTTGTCTTCTGACTCTGTGCCAACAGCCAGCGTCATCAGCACACTCCTTGATTTCATGCTGGTAAACAAAAAATTGAAATTTCAAAATGTTAAACAAGACGGACCAAGCCCAGTCCTTGTAATTCCTACCAATCCAGATGTCCAGTGATTCAAGTAATACCCTCCTATTTCAGCCCATGGAGCATTGCTGTCCTATCTATAGTTAGTTCTTTGTAGTTTAGGAATAGTATGTTACCCTCCAGAATGTTTTATAGATGGATCTCCCACAAAGAATGTACATGAAAAGTTCCCTTAATAATTCCCATTAACTCCAGCCCTACTGTATCAAATTATTTACTGAAGACAAGGTAAATGAGATCAGCTGAACTTTTTTTTTTGCCATTATTTTATAGCTGTGATTAGTCCAGGATGATGTACATTTAGGCTGTTTCCTATTTTCTTCCATATCTTTGTTACTTGCTGGAAATGTGCTTTTAAACATTGTATGCTATTGAGGTCACAGAAGGAGTTTGATAACTGTCATATTTGTCTCCTTTTAAGATACAGATTTATACTTACTATTTTCAATCATATGGCATCATCCTGGCAATAGTAATTTATTTGAAAATCACTTGTTATTGAAATTGAGATGCAGTTTTAGTAATTCCAGAATTCTGATGCTTATCTGACACTGAATTTATTAAAATCTTCAAAGCTTTTCTTCCAGTTTGGTTGTAACTACCAGTTTAATGACAATTTTCATTTTCATACCTTAATTCTGCTCACCCACATAGTGTTTTGTTTTAACATCAGCCATCGCCAAAGCCTAGACAAAGTATTCATTTGGACTGGAGCAAAACTGAGCTCACCTCTATGCTACCCTCTTCACACAGTTGTCCCGTTTACTACTTGAGAGTCAAGTCTAGTAACAACAGTTGTTAAACAAGACTGTCCTTCTTGTTGGACAAAATGAGGAGAAATAGGAAAATCATATTTTTTTCCAAACAGGAAGAAAAAGTATAGTGTTCCTGGATACCGTTTTTATTTTTTTCCCTCCCTCTCTGTGCTGAGTGTTTACTTTGCTGCTAGACTCTGATGTTGTTTAAATACAAAATGATGTAATTCCTCCAAGAGCATAAACCCTTATCTGCAAAGCTATGTCTTCATAGTGCACTCACAATTGTTCTTATTCCTATTTTACAGCCCCTGCAAGTTCCCCAAGAGCAGGCACAGCAACCGCAGTTGTTTACACCCCAGTATCAGCTAGACTGGCTTGTTTTCCCCACAATTAACAGTAGCTAAGTCTTGACAAAAAGCAGATCATAGGAATGACAGTACCAATACTGAGACACATAATGTGGGTATTCAGAGATGCACACAGAACTACAGCAATAATCATCTTTATTTAGCCTGTTCTATACAAGTCATCATCTACTGGCATTTCCCCCTAATTGCAGGGAGTATTCGGTGCCCAAGGTTTTACTGTCACTTTCCAAGCCAGTTCTTGCATACTTATGGCTAAAGGTCAGATCAAAAGCAGGATTTATTAGGTGCCTACAACAGTTCTTACACCAAAATCCAAGGTCGCAATCCAAAAATACTCCTCTCAATAGCCATTTAACTGTGAAGGTCGCTAAGTTTGCTATCTACCTCTCTGCCTCCATCCTGCTGAGTGCTCTCATCAGTAGGCTAGAGAGCCTTTTCTTCCTGGCCTCTTTATCTTCTTATTAATGTATTTTTACTGCATAAAGACTGCTTCAGCAGAATGCATCCTTAAAGAGGCAAAACCACACACAAACTTGGAAGACAGTGGCTAGGAACTGTATTTGGAGCTGGAATATGCAGCATGAATTGCCCCAGGATGGAGAAAGGAGAATATTTATGTGGGTTCTCACTCTGCTAAAGAATTCCAGATAGGATCAGGGTGGACATGCTGGTTCAGATTATGTATCATCTGGGAAAACATAGGATTTTGGGCACACTTCTCATAACAACTTCTGTTCAATACACAGTTGGGCACTCCTTTCGAAAATGTCTGATTCTCCTCAGGTTTTCTATAAGGAGCCTATCTGCCCAATTCCGGACTTTGGGTTCCATTTTGGGAAGCAGGTATTTAAATGTTTCATTTTAAATCCAGAATAAACTATCAGAAATCCTTCTGTTCACATGGGTACCTGTTCACTGGAAACGATAAGTACTATAGGCACACAAGCAACAGGACTGAATCAATCCTTAGACCCCTTGTCAGAATTAAAAGGAGGCAGAAACAGCGTTGAGAAGCTATGGCTGGCACTTCTGAAGGACCGGCAGCTTTGTACCCTGCACGCTTCCAATTTTGCAACCTTTACAATGTGTCATGCAAAGGAAGTGCTGGAGATAATGCTCACGGCAGAAATAAGAGTGGCAGACACTCTGCTCCAAGGTACTGTGAGGTATATAAGCAGCCTTGGGGAGCAAGGTGCTTAGGTATGAAGACGATGGGGAGGATTTCATAAATCAGAGCAGCCCCTCGAACCACTGTGACTTACGCCTATGGGCTGTACGGACCCAAACTTAGCCTAAATTTAGAAAGCAGCAAAGGAAAACTTGAGGTCACTTTGTCCTTACCCTCCAAGCTACGCTCACTGCAAGCGTCCTCCTGAGACTTACGGCAGAGAATCTGGCACATCAACATCACATAAGCATTTCAATTAACCTAGATTCACAGTTTCACTTCTGTCTTCCCAATGCATCCAAGAAACTACGAAACTACCTTCTTAACAAAAGCAATGTTAGTTAGCTGGGGAGAATTATGAAACCAATTAAAAGAAAGGCAGGCAGAGACCAAGTCCTGCATTATCAGGACACACCCAGGCATTATGCAGTCTCTTTTGTTTCACACCTCCTTTTCTTGATCCTCTGGTATTTGCGTTCAAGATACTGAATTCAACACCACACAGACAGCACCAGCTAATATTTCTGCATTTCTCAGCTATATAGCAGGACATGCTGTTCAAAAGAGTGGGAAGCAATGACAGCCGGCATACCTATCGGAGACAAAAATATATTCCTTCCCAAGCAGAAACAGTAGATGTAGGCCTTTACCGATGAAGTTCACCATATGAAGATATTTTCTTTAACATTTGCTTGATTACTTTGGTTTGCCTTTAATTATACAGATGGCTGAGTGGTTTTGTAATTTTATAGCTGGCCTGTGCTAGTGATTGATGTGGTAGTGTCATTCTTACTGAGGGCTGGTTTGGAAATACATGGGGTTTGAAAAGCTGCTTGTATTTAAAGCCGCTAGTTGCAATGCAACAGATGCTGTACCATGAATTAAACGAAAGAATGTTAAAAAATGTTTTTTTGTGGACTTTACATAACTATAATATTTGCACCATGATAACACTAGAATCAAAAAATCAACAATGATGATGATTGTGGCTGACTTTGCAACTCCTTTAAAAACATGTGCTTTTATACCTCCCAAATACAGAAGTCATGTACCTTTTTTCCCCATCTGTTTTCATTAACCTAAAGTGAAGAATAAGGGGTTTATTTTAATCCAGAAAAATAATTTATTAACCCTTAGACTGATTAAACACTAGCATGTGAGAAAGGAAAAGAAAAAAACCACAAAAATACAATACACTTACATTCCTTTCTGTCCCTATTTCATATTTATGAATCTAAAAATAAAGAAACCCTTATGCTAGTGAAGTAAATGTAAATTATTTTCTGAAAGTAGAATGACACTCTTTAGCTACAACCTCCAAAGTCTCAAGACCTCATTATCTAAAAAAACCACCTCTTGTCCTATTTCCATCACAACAACAATGATCGACTGTGACGTTCAAACCCTCAGTGCAGTGTCCTGAACGCCCCAGCGGGGAGGGATGACAGTTACGCACCTTTGCCCGTAGCAGTTTGACATGGCTTAATTTTGGCAGCTTTTAAAGACTGTGTATTTGCTTGGACTCTTTGGCTTTTTTGTTCTTCTTACTCTGTTGTCACACTTTGCCTCTCATTCAGAATGAATGAGAACTCACTTAACTTTTCTATGCATCTGTTTTCCCATATGGAAAACACAAGAAATGGACTAGATCCACATAAAATGCTACACCTAAATTTTAGGGACCCTACCAACTGCTAGAAACAACTCCCCCATCAATAGTGCTCTTTTGCTGTCTGTACAATACATCCAGAGAGTGGGAGCCTAAGATGAGGATCTGCAAAAGCCTTAATTAGCCAGCAGCAAGCGCTAAAAACATCACAGTCCTTTCTCCTTAAACCGATGCACAGATAGGTAGCTTGGCTCCTTTTTCGTCTTTTGCAATAGCTAGCAGTTAAAGCATGCCTGAGGTCCAGAGCCAAATCACTCTTCTTCCTGAAAAGGCTTGATCCCTATGGAAGTACCCTAAAGGAACCACGTGAAGCTGGTGACTTTTAACCAATAAGCCCCGTTTGCCAATTTCTTACAAATCCGGTTATAAAAATGCAGCCAGTTCTGAAAATGATCGACAGCAAATTCTTACATGCCTCGGGACACCCAAGACATATTTGGACCATAGACACCTAAAGAGTTAAATGGCATCTCAGGGAGTAGAGAGAGGGGTGAAGGATCCATCTGTGGACTCACAGGCTTAAAGCTGCAGCACGCACGCTGGAAGGCTTGGACTTTGCCTTACAAAACACGGCAAACAATATTTGACAATTCACTGCAACGCACTGCAGAACTACCATACGTGGACCAAGTAAAAACAGCTCTTCCTTAGACGGTCATTGTTAGGGATAGGTGTTATCCTAAGAGATATATGCCACTATAGGCAGAAAAGGTAGAACTATAAAAAGACTGCAGAAGATGGTGTTATTTTTTGTTTAGGACATCCGTATCAAATTTGCTCAAATCACAAGTTAAAACAGTGTTTTTTTGCAAATACTGAGGGCAGGATCTGACTTTCCGGGTACTCTTTTTGCCACTTAATCACTCATAACCAGCTATAAAGCTTCTGCTGTTAGACCTTAGCTGATGATTTTGTTGAGGATTTGTGTTGCACAAAGGAATTCAGCTGACTCTGCCTGTCAATTTGTCCCTGTAACAAAGTAAAACTTGTTTCGTCAGTAAACAGATATGTCCTGAAGGCTGGAAGAACAGATCTACTGGGCAAGAATTTCAAGAAGGTACTGTTTCTACACACTCACTTTTGAAGTCACAATCACACTTTTTTTTTGTATGCAAAAAGGGCTGTTATGCTTATTTCAGAATTTCTTTGTTATGGTCATTTAAATAGCACCGTGAACAATGTCACTAAATCATATAAGCTAGATAAAGTAAAGATTAGTTTTTACAAAGCTTATTTTATAGATAAGAAAAATGAGGAAAAGAGAAGCAGCTTGCCTACAGCCTGAGAAGAAACTAAGAGAGCTCAGATCGTCACATCACCTGGTGCTCGACTCAAAGCTCATTGAAATCACCCCGAAGATTCCTTTGGACATTAGCAAAACCCAGCATGGGCTCCTTATCGATCACTGGAGACACATTGCCCACGTGTGGTCTTTTGTCCAAACCTATTTTAAATCCCTTCTTAAAAAAAACCCAAAACATTTCTGCTGTGCTGCTAACAAGAAATTAGCTTATGAGTAGGCTGCGTGTGAAGAAACCATGTTTCTTTTAGATAATTTAGAGCTTTTAATGGTTGATGTGCTAGGCCGTGTAACTTCATGATCCTACTAGTACCCACGTCCTAAACTTAGTATCAACCCTACTAGCTGTTGCATCTAATTATTTGTCGCAAAGTAAACTGTTAGAGCAAATTATGTGATTTTTTTGTTGGTGTTGCAGTAAAGCCAATCTTAATCTGTTTTTGGGATGAAGTAGTCCTACAATATAAATAAACACTGCCTCTCCCAAACAGATTTTTACCAATTCCGTCAGAAAACTCACAAACCCCTAAACATGGTTCAGTGACAGAAGCGTGAGCCACAACGCCTGATTTGACTCTTCACAGCATTCACATGTGTGTGTGTTTCTGTCAGGTTTAGGAATTTTTATTCAGCACACTGTAAAACAGAACACAGTTATGGGGTTTATGTTGATATTCAGACCCGACCTTCCCTCAAGTTGGGGGTTGTTCAGCGCCAGGGCCCTGACTCAGAATATCACACAGGGTGATCTCACTCAAAACCATGCAAGTGACTCACATATTTACTTGTCTTTCACTCCCTCTCCTTTTCCTTTCAAGTTAAAATATTTGCCCCTTTTTTTCTGACATCAGCTCACTAACATCCAGCTATCAGCTGAAAGTCAACACAATAAAACTGTAAACCTTTCCTCCCTGAGGTCCCTCCACCTCTGCAGATGGCACTTCCATGGTCTCTGCCACTCTGCCCAGTGACGCCGGACGCATCTCCGGGCTGCTGGAACCACAGTTTGGCCACAACCTCATCACCCCATGGAGCGTTCCCCCCATCCGACTCGCCTCCTCCATCCCCACAGCCACAAGATGAAGCGTCGGCAACACTCTCCCTCCCCACTGCTCTTGCCTGGGTCCCACCACAGCGCCCTGACCCCGGGAAATGCCCACTGTCCCTCCGTGGAGGTTCAAGGCCAGGTTGGCCAGGACTTTGAGCAACGTGTTCCGGTGGGAGGTGTCCCTGTCCCAGGCAGGGGGGTTGGGACTGGATGGTCTTTAAGGTCCCTTCCAACCTAAACCATTCTATGATTCCTCAGGGTGAATGAGGGAGGGCTGCATCTCCCCTGGCACAGCTCCTCACCTTCAAGCTCTCCATCCTCCCTCTCCTATGGGCCCTGAGCACTACTGCTCAACCTGAAACGCTGCTCACACACTTTCTCAAATCATAGAATCCTAGAATGGTTGGTGCACTTCACACAAGGCGGGCGGGATGAGGCCTCAGCCAAAATTCACCCAGCCACCCCACGGCCCGTTCTCTCTCCGCCTGCCGTACCCAGGCCCGGCTCTTCCGCCGGGACTTGCCCGCAGGGGCTGCCTCGGGGGGCCCGGCCGAAGCCGGAGGGTCACCTTGGGTGCTGCGGCCGGGCGGCGGGCTGAGGGCGGCCCCGGGCCTCCCCTGCCGGCGGCGGCGGGGCGCTGAGCTCAGGGTTATAGTTAGGCGGTGAGTGAGCGCTGAGCTATGCGCCGCCGTTCGCAGCGCGGCCTTGTGGGTAGGGGAGGCCGCCGCCGCAGCGCGGGGCCGGGGAAACATTAGGAGGAGGCCGGGCCGGGCCGGGCCGGGCCGAGCCGGGCGGGGGGCGGGCACAGCGGCAACAGCAGCAGCGCTCCGCGGGCGGCGGCCGCGCTATGGAGTGAGCGGTGGGGGCGGCCCGGAGGGGGAGCGGCGAGGCGAGGCCGGCGGGGATCGCAGCTCCCGCCCGAGCAGCAGAGGAGGCGGAGGAGAAGGGAGCCGGGAGTCCCGTAGTCAGACTCCAAAGCGGCCGCCTTCCCCCTTCCTTCCCTTCCCGCCTCCCTCCGCCCTCGGAGCGGCCGCTCGGCCGGTGTGATGGTCCCGCCGGCGGCGGGGAGCGGGCAGTGAGCCGGCGCTCGCTGAGGGACGCCCCGAGCAAGGGGGAGAGGCGGGGGCACGGCGGGAAGCGCTCCCTCCCTCCCTTCCCTCCTCTCCCCTCCCTCTCCCCGCGCCCGGGCGGAGCAGCGGCCGCTTCCCCGCGCCCTTCATGCCCGGGCGGCCGCCAGGCGGCCAACGGCGGCGCGCTGCCCTCTGCTCCCGCCTCGCCGCCCAGGCCCGGCCCGCC